>JACJUY010000826.1:82138-113288 GCA_014220935.1 Platorchestia sp. MABIK
CTTACATCTACGCAGCGCTTCCTGATTTTACCTTCCTATAAAAATCGGTTCCTTAATCTATTCTAAAGCACTCAAGCTTTTAAAAATGTCGGCGTTAATTTTCAAGATGTGGCTACAATACATTTGTGAAAACAGCTTTGAAAAATTGTTGAAATGAGTGAATGCTCTTTCTTCGTTTGATTCCATTATTTTTGTGCTGAAATAACTTCCGAGTGAATTCTAATTAGTATGAATAAATTGCAATTCGGAAACAGAAATTTGTTGCCATGCAAATACAGGAATGCAGAGTTCAGGAGTCTGGCATTAAAGGGTGTTACTGAAAAACGCTAAAGCCAATTAATCAAGCAACAATGTGCGTATTATTATTTAGCGGGACTTCACAAACTTTCCGGTTTATTATTAAATTCAGTTGTATACTTTTGTGAAAGCTCGTAAAGACACTTCACTTAATTAAGAAGCATTGACAGATTGGATTTAGTGAGAAATTAACTTTAGTTCATTCCTCTCTTTTCACATTCAATACACAAAGTCTAAGGAGCATAGACACAGAGATGACAGAAGAAAATGAAATAGAAAATAAATTCTATAATGATGTAGAAACAAAAAATAGAAATGTAAATTGATGAAACATAAAGTAAACATGAGAGAATGTATAACACTGCTCCTATGATACTAAATGAAACTAAAATTTTAAACTAATTTTAATAAAAATTTTACAATTTTTAGCAGTTCTTAGGCAAAGGTGCTCCAGATCAGCGGTAATAAATTTTCAGCAATGTTTCATGCATTGGTTGTCTGACTCTTCAGATAGAGCGGATCCCTTGAGACCATGTCCATGTCTCCTTCAATCGAGTTAATTACCTATTATTTTTTCTTAGAACGTCCTGTGTCTAGTACAATTTATTAATTAATAAATTATTTGGGATACAAGCGCCAATTGAGACTACGGAGGAATTCCATACAAAATTACGGGTTAGGCTGGTTTTAAGTTTTGTAAAATTGCTTCAATATGGAAAACTGGTGAGTAGTATTTTTCCCACGCTGGCGTGTGAAAAATGACTTGAAATTTTTACATACCTGAATGTCTCACATCATAGAATTGGATCAGAACCATCATCACGTTATAGACCGAATCGGAATATCTGCAACATGTTCTACAACTTCTCACGGATTTAGAAGTGAAGTCGCATAATACACAGCGCAACTTTTCTAAACTGCAAATTGCTGAATTGAGAACAACAAAGAGTGGTGAAAGCAACATAAGACAGTACTACATCACGTTCACGGAAAGTGATTCCCAAACGAAAATTCTGAATCAATGACAAAAAATCACAAATGAACACAAGAGCATCTTACTAAGTACTCATGAGGTCATGTTTAGATTAAAAGCTCAAAAATTTCTGAACAACGATATAGGCTTCAAAGTTGTTTCGATGAGCAATCGTTGATGAGATAAAAAGCGCCGCCCTGATGAAGTTCTTGCAAATGAAGTAGTTTTTTAACTGCTCGAAGGCTAAACACGAGAGACACCATTGTAAATAAGTATTCACAATTGTATCGATGGGGCTCTGAACTTATGACTCACTTCCGACTCGGCGCTTCGAACTTTACACTCCAAAATGAGCCCCAGCCAACTCCCATAGAGTCTTGTATAATTCACAGCACGAGACACCAGCACGCCAATCATCCGACTCTACCAGCCTCCAAGTCCCTAAAATGCGCAAAATGCAACTCCAAGTGCCATCTGACTCAGCAGTACGGTGGCAGCTACATGTATTGTAACTGATACGTTCAGGTGGAGAAATTGTCCCGCAGCTGCGCGTGGAGTAGCGTGTTCATCAAACTCGATTTGAGCAACCAATGAGGCGCAGCAGCCGGTGATGAGCTGCGGGGTGGTTACTGTTACTCTTCCAAGCGCTCTACTCACTTTTACAATTCTTAGCTAAAATTCCACAAATTTTACTTAGCACGTGAACTGCTCAGTGATGACTGAATAATTGTTACAAGTTTTGTGTAATTGTTAAATAAAAAACAAAAACGTCGTTGGTTTGAGTGCCATGTCAACCGATGTTTCACTTTAAAGAGGTTAGATATTTAATATATTGAAATGTCTTCGTAAAAGCGATCTCTCAATGTCGAAACCGGGAATATATATTTAACATACCTAACACACCAATTATCGAAAAGTTTTCGAGGAAAAAATAACGGCCCAGCATGAAGCAAAATGACTTCACTCAGTTCGTCCTCTGTTGATTCTAGACGATAGACTGTCTCAACCTTAGTAAGTATACGTAGATAAAGACGCTAATCGTACTGAACAGATTAGTAACTTGTTCAATTTAACGCTTGTATCTGCAGCAGATGTACTTTCTCAAGTATTTCACTTGAGTAACAAAGTTTCAGGGTTAAACTTAAAATGATTAGTCCGTACATTGTACATGTAGTCAACGTCTTTACTTATAATCATTGAAACTAATTCAGTGTAAAAACACAGTATTTTCAAAAAGACAGCATAAACAATGTTTATATCTATGTAAAACATCAAATGGCTCACACGTTTTAGATTCAACATACCCACGAAATCATCGAAAAAAAACACTGAGTATTTTTAATATCTTCCACACTCCGTAGCAAATTTAAGAACGCAAACCATATTGGACAAATTGTTCAATGCGACTCGCGTTTGCAAAGCACAGTCAAGAACGTAAGTTCACTCTTGCAAATTGCGGTGCAGAGTTGGCATAGAATGACGAGTTTATAGTCGCTGGACGACTCCACCTCACAGTGTCTTCAGAGAACGTGGACGGTCGTTTCATGGCTTCTTTTTTACAACAGACACAGGCAGCGTCACAGCTTAACCACGCAGCAACAATAGATGCCGCCGACAAAAATTCACGCAAATTGAAAGAGAGCGTGAAAAACGACCAGTTTCTCAGAGTGCTGTGATTACGCGGTCGTCTTTAATGGAGCTCTTACGTTGCCGGTAAATAAATTGCCTTCTTGGGCCTGCACATACACCTACGGTCGACATGAGCGCTGTATCGGCGGCTCAGCGCCATGTCACTGCGAAGACAAATCAGCAAAGCCAAAATAAAAACTTGAAGTCGCGTAAATCTTCCTTATAGCCGGCTGCAAGTTCAGGAAAATATAAGAGAAATAAGTATCTAGGATTACAGTCTGAATTCGAAATTATGCAAAGAGTACATTTTCTAAGCACACGGAATGGAATAGTCACTTCACAAACACAATTGCTGTTTACTCGTGAATATAGCTCATGGTTGACACTGTAGAAGATCGAATCAAGAATGCGACAAAAACAAATGACTAGAAATGCAATAAGATGCTGAAAAAATTACATGTTTTGTCATTTTATAACTGCAAAACCCTACAATACTTCAATGCAACTAAACACCATAAATTATTACAAAACGCTGAAATATGTCATTGGCCAGCTGACACGAGGACGGTTCGTTCCAGCGCAAGTTACTTGGAGTCAGCAAAGCCTGCAACATGAGGTTTTTTTTGCGATGTATGACGATCACCTCAGAACATGCGGCGCCTGATGAGGATCTCTTGAACAGTTAGCGTTGGTCAGAAGGAAACACACAAGGATGATCACTCAAGATCGATCGCCCGTCCCGTAAACAAGAGCAAAAGAGACCGTTCCTGGCAAGAGTCAGAGTAATTTTATTGCAGGCATCATTTGTTGCGGTCGCCGGCACTCGCGAGAACGGGGTGGAGTAGATCAGTTTGTCCGGGTTGTGAGTGGGGGAAAATATGAGAAATCTAACGCTTCCCACGGAAGCAATAACAGTTTCAAAACTCTTCCTCTGTGAAGCAATGCGAAGAGATTTTTATTCCCATTTTGTGTTCATATGCGTTGAATTGATCATTTCTATCAAGCGTTTAACGTTAAAGTAAGAAGAAACCTGTCTCTAATCCGAGAATGACGACCATGTTTCTTGTTGAAAACCTTTACTGAAATTTCTAGTAAGATCACCGTGCATAAGCAGAAAATTTTTCTCCACGACGGCTCGCAGTTCGCTTGATAATTTTGCGTGAAATCAGACACTGCCGCATGTTATGGATAATTTTGATGAATAAAATCTTTTCAGTTGAAATATTCCTAACTAATGAATAAATAATTACCGACTGTGAATTTGAAGCTGGCGTAGGCACAAGAAAACTCAAAAATAGAATAATTCTCGAATGATTCTTGAATGGGATGATCAATCAACTCCCTCGGAAGTTTTGATACAATCTTACTCAATAATAACATGGTCATCTCTACTCTCTGAAATCAAACGTTCAAAATATGCTCCTCACCTGGCTCCTACGGACCCGATGAACACGGCAAATAAAAATCAGTTGTCTTACGTAACTTTCATAACAGATCACGGCAAGCAGCAAGAAATAATAATTACGGGGTTTATTTGCCACTTGAATTGAAACGCAATTATATTTGTGCAAAATATCGTTGAAGTTAGTGGCGATCCCATCGCATGGTTGTTTCGACGGACGATTGTGATTCAACCGTCGGGTAACATCAGTCGTGGGCACTGTTATAGTGGGTGTCAAGATGTTCCCCCTCTCTTTTTTCGATTAAATTTGCCATATTTGAATAAATTTTGGCCACAAGGTATTAGTTTTAGCGAATATAACAGCATAAATAAGGCAGGACTCAGAAATTCATCAAATCAAACGCAATACACGTACAACATCGAACGATCGACACTGTAATGAGTTTGTATTGACTCAAACGCGTTCGTTCTCCCATTTCTAACACGTTGAAAGAGTAAGGGTTAACAGAAGTGACTGAGTACTTACCCTGAGGTCTGTGAGCGAGTTGATGGCCTCAGTGGGGTAGACGGAGATGAGGTTGTTGAGGAGGGACAGGGAGCTGAGCGTGTCGTTCACGCCGACGAACACGTCCGGACCGACCGCCTGCAACAGGTTGCGCTCCAGGTTGAGGGCTGCCAAGGAGTGCAGGGACCGAAGAGCGCCTGTCCACAGACACGTACAATACGAGCTAACGTAAGTCATGGTTGCACAAATTTTACTCAGCACGTGAACTGCCCAGTGATGACTGAATAATTGTCGCATGTTTTGGGGTTAAAATTATAAAACAAAAACGTCATTGGTTTGAGTGTCATCGCAACCGATATTCGGCTTTAAGAGTTTACAAATACAGTAGAAATACGGCGCATTCAAACTTTCAATGAGTCCAGCAGCTGTGCACCCATGAAGAAGAGAATGTGGGGTACATCTTTCTGATTTCTCTCTGGAATATTTACGGTGCAAGTTAGAAGAGCCCTAACATCATCGCATGCGGAATATAAGTAGGAATTTTCACTGCAGTTGATTATGTCAGTGCATGAATTCTAATAGAAATGAAAGGGAACAATTAATACAGCATACGTTTTTTTAGAAAACTCACCTAAGACTGAACTAAACAATGATTTTGATTCTATCAAAATGTTTTTCCCTCAAACGTTCTAACACTGGCTTTCTCCTCTATAACGATACGGAGAAAAAAATTATCGTGTGAAGTTTTGTCATATTTGTAGATTTTTGACGTGTTTTAAAACTCATATCAATATATTTTCCAATGGTATTTACATACTCATCCAGTTAAATTCAAGTGGTCTAATTAATGTTTTTCATGTTTTTAATTTCGGTAAACTGCAAATCAAATTTCCATCATAAATTTCACAGTTTGCCTCGAAGGCGTATCAAAATGACAATGATTGAGAGAATTTGGAACATGAATCCGAAATATGATTTACAAATCGAGATGGCCCTCAATATCGCGGTTAAGTCACGAATAGGAAGGTCTGAACCTCGGTCAAAGCTGGGTTCAAGAACACCAGAAATTGTAAGAGATACAAACCACAGATACAAGCAAGAAAACCCGAAATTCTATTTAACTCACCTGGTGGTAGGGTCTGGATCTCGTTCTGGGCGAGGTCGAGAAAGGCCAAAGTTTCCAAAGAAAATATCGACGCAGGAAGGGAATCGAGGCCAGCGCCTTTCAGATTCAAATTTTTCAGAAACTTTTCCAAGCCCTGGAAACTGTTGGGCGACAGGTAGATGTCGTTGTCACCCAGCTGAAAACAACAGAGTGAACTGTTAAAAGAAACTCAGCCGTAACCTTGGAAAACGAAATGAGAAGTTTCACAAATGTATATAAGAGGTTTGCTTAACAATGTGGATAAACACGTGGGGTGTGAAACAGAAAAAAAATTATTTTGCAATAAAAACATAGATGTAAAGTACATTATTCAGAAGTGCATAAATACTTTTTCAAATGTAAACCTACTGTCATCGTCTTGAACAAGTGCTGAAATGGAAATTATTAATGAAAAGTGGAAGAAGACCCTTATGGATGGTTGCTGATGAACAACAATTATAAAAAGTATGTAAATTGATCGAATTGTCCCAGGGAATCCGAAAAGATTTGAACGCAGTACCACATTTAAAGTGCTCTAAAAACAATGGAACTGCAGTGAGATACAGCAGTTACTTATCAAAACCTGCGAACGTAAAACATTAATAATATAGTTGTCTTTATCATTCTTCTTTCTTGAATCAAGTACAAATCGAGAAAAGGCCTCACTACATTTTTAAGTCTCTTTCAGTTATAAGCAAAATGAATGAAAATAATGATTAATTAAATGCTTTAAATGATTTTCGATAAAATAATTAAAAAATTATTATATATCAAAAAATTATATTAATCGATTAAATTAATGTTTTAATGATTTTCTATCAAACATTCAGAAGCGAAGCAGAAAAAGAATCACAATGTTGTGTGACGTAAATTAAAATTACATGCTCAAATCCATCACGCAATCTCCAGCAAAAATTTCAATCGCAATCTAAACATTTGGGCCTGATCTCACAAAGGCTTAACGCGCCAGCGCCGGGATACGAACCCTCGTCTCCAACACGCAAAGCCGATCCCTTAACCACCGTGTTATGTTTCACTGTTATTTAGCCCAAAGCGTCGAGTCAAAATTAAAAAGTGATAATCAAAATGACGTGAAATCGAACTAAAAATCCAGGCAAGATAAATTGAATACTAAATCAGTATGTTATAGCTGGATAACGCACAAGCTAAACTTAAAATGAGATCTAAAAATTGGAGAGCGAGCTTCTGCCATTTATGCAGCGCCAGGAGAATTTCACTTAAGTTTTCACTGTGGGCTGAAGAACCCAACAAAACGAGAATGAGGCAAGAGGCCCAATAAACAATCGCGTCTCTCTTTACAATAACTCAAAACTCAAAATTTGAAAAAGAAAAGATTCAAACTCAAAAAATTTCATAGCGATACTCCCTCCTGAATGTCACTGTTGAGCTCCCATTTGTTCGCTCACTGTTCTGCATTAAATAAATTCAATGTAGCTATTCTACGATACTTACGTTAGATTAACGCTCGCTGCATAATAGCTGAGACGTTTGTCATCAGCAGCAACTAAAAGTGAGCTATAACAATTACCCGTTGTTAAGGCAGAATTTTTATTTCACATAGTCTTCAATGTATGTTTTTTACACACTGACAGGAATATAAATTGAACCACCATCGAGTTTAAGAGTAAGCGAGTCAATTACTTGCTGACTCATCACCATCATTAAAGCAGGAACATTGTAAAGCTTTTGCTCTTAGCTTTACTTTTAGCGTAAAGCTAAAATGAACATCGTATACTCGTACACCAAAGATCCATGAGCAGAATAGCTTTGGACAAGATCTACATACTCATTTAGAAAAAGATTCTTGAATGACAGGAAACCCAAGGTAAAAAATATGCTATACAGATCACTCCCTGAAATTCAATCGAAAAAGGAACAGCATAAGTTTAACAATTAGGCCCTGTATCCATCTTCCGTCAAGACTTCTGTGGTATTCGTATGTATGTACAGGATTTCAAAAATCAGTGCCAATACCTTCCTACTCGGCTGAAACCGTAATCGTAGGACAGAAATTTTCTTGCGTTTGTTATTGCTATGTAAATACAAATACAAGCCGAGAGATGACAACTCACTTTGAGCGTTTCCAACTGTAGACCGCCGAAAGCTCCGTCGGGCACCACATTGATGTGGTTGCCCGAGAGATCCAGCAAGCGCAAAGTGGAGAGATGCGTGAGTGCGGCGGACGGAACGCTCTTGAGGCGGTTGCCCTGGAGGTTCAAGTTCACCAGCGAGCCCTCAAGTCCCACGAATGCTTGATCGCTGATGTTGTGAATACGGCAGTATGAAAACTGCAATGTCAGAGGAGAAAGGCTCGTGTAACCTATCGATCAAATGAGCAGCACAGTACAGTTTGCATATCAGCGTGCGCTCCCAAATTTGTCACTGATTTCAAATATTTTACTTTGTAAGAAATTAGCGGTGCGTTACGTTGGGACCAATAATTTATTCACTCAATGAACGATGAATTTTCCTGAACGACCACATTTATTGAAATATTTATCAAGTACCACTTGCGTATCTTGAAAATTGATGCTAACAAAAAATGTTTATTCAGAACTAAAAAAGAAAAACAACACTGGGTTGCATGTTACCAACCGAGCTTTTATATGAGGGTTTTAAGGTACAAGAAATGACAATGAATCTAAATTTTCCAGTAGGTACTCCTTAACTTTGTCCGTAGAAAAATAAACACTACGTGAACTTCAAAGCGTTATAAACCCGCTCAGTTCTCGAGCAGATTGATCGCATTTCAGTCATGATGAAAAGCTTTAAAATCGAAAACCCTTTGAATAAATTGAAACAAATCAAGGTATCGGCACTCAAACTATAATCGTTTGACATAAAATTTAGAATTCATTTTTGGAATTGAAACTTAATTAGAGATATACACAGGCGATACATGATTAATAATTTAAGATGGAAGAATAAAAACAAATTTCAAGTTAAATGGGACAGAGAATATAATGTATGTCCATAGTAGTACTTATAGGACGATTCTAAGGGAATCTATTCTCTATAACATTGGTTCTTCTTTTTATTTTGAGAATGTATGTCTATTTTGGTGACAAAAACAAGTCAAACCGTTATAATTGAAGAGTCGAGCGAAAAAAAGAGTACATCTCACTGGAAGCAACATGTTCATTAAAGCTAATAGGCAATAAAAAAGGCCTCAAACTCTTGACAGTTCAGCACAATATTACCATGTTTGATTAGTCAAGTCCGATCTCGGGAAAATTAACTCCACAAAACAAATCGCCGTAGATGATGACATTAAAAGCTCAAAAATGAAGACCAAATATCTGTTCTGAATTCTACTTTCCAGGCTTTGTGGCTTTTGAAACAATACGTGTTGAGAAATTCCAAAGAGATATGCATCATGTTCTTGTCTTCCTTAGAAAATTATTCACACGTCGTAATCTCACCTGAATATTTTGGATGTGGAGGCCATCAAATATCCTGCTGTTGAGCACTCCTACATCAGAGTCGTTGACGTACAGCAAGTCCATCTGCCGGTTGCGCACCATCTTGTGGATAGTGGTCATGAGCAACGGAAAATTGGCGTCCGTGCACTGGATAGAGAGCTTCTGATGCTCGTCTGTGACACACACGCACATGTTACTCAGCTCCGGCACAGCTCTTCTCCAGGGGCATTGAGCGTGGACTGTTCCTACGGCGAGACACAGCCACGCCACCGTCAAAAGGGCGCCTCTCCACTCCATGCCGACCCTGCAAAATTACAGAACACTAGTGTACACGACCCGTCAAAAATGACGGTATTCGATATTTTCTTTAGTCAAATCTTTTAGATGTGGATGACAAACAAAAATATCCATCCTAATAGTACCCGCGATTAAAATATGCTTGCACTTGCGCTCTGATGAAATTCGTATATCAGACACGGTCATAAAGAATCCTTTAGGAGCGTGAAAGAGAGACGAAGCAATCAACCAAAATGGAGCAACCAATTTAATGTGTTCAATGAGATTCAAATTGTAATAACATAAGAGAAATTACCAATAAAAATATTCGAATTTATTTATTTATAAATTTGAGGAGATACCTGGTATTTTATTGTAAAATATTGATACTCGAGTTACGCCATCTTCTCCATCACTGTTGCTCGAAGGTATCTGTGTTTATCGAATTTTAACGCTCGGCGAGACTTATAGTTTTTTTCAATGTAATGTGCTAAATCTATGATGTCGAGGTCTGTCTATGTTAATAATCTTCTTCATTAGCTTCCTCTTAAATACAGGATACCATTATAATGAGAAACGTATTGGACGCATTTATAACCTAACGTGACGCCACGAAACCCAAGAAACTGAAATTTGAAAGGACTGTTGGAGAAGTGTGGGCAAACTCTCTTGTCCAGAAAAAGAAAAAAGAAATGAAAAATAGTTATTTCCAATAAACTGTTTTCCAATATCCAATTCGAATCCATGCATGAGTGGAGCAAGATTGCTCCATAGAAGTAAGGTGTTGCAACAAAAACATTTTCAACTTTTCAATTTTTTTTCGCGTTGAAGTGAACACGACACGACCGCATCCTTTTGGATACGGTACGGAAATTATGATACTGAAGGGAAAAAATTTCTCACAATGATGTTATTAGTAACCTGAAATCAATTTGAAATTACCCTGACATGAGTTACTTTTCTTTGGCATATGTTTGCCCTTTTTCAAATAGGAAATTTCAATATTTCAAACACTTTAAGACCTAAATACTTTACGACGTTAAGTTAAGAAGTTACCACGTTATTTTGAGTGGCGAATTTTTCCAATCTTCGTTAATCATTGTAAAAATGAAATTATGAAAAGAAATTCTTTGCTTAATTAGATGGAAACGGGATTTGCTAAAAATGCGTCACCATTCCCTCGGAATAAACTTTGGGGAAATTAGAGATGAATTGCAATTAAGTTTTTATCTTGTAATCAAATATGGTTTAGTCAATACCATTGGCTATCTCATTTTCCTATCCGAGTATCCAGGTTCAATAGTCACATTATTTTTAACAAATCGTTCGACCTGAACTTGAAGCATAGACTAACTTGCCTTTAGAAACGCCGTCTGTATAGGGAGGGTTAATCAGCATTTGAACAAAAAGACGGATAGAGCCTGATGTTGGCATTGCCCACGGAAGAAACATCGTCTGCTTTTTCAATTCATGAATAATCTTTGAAATGCAAACACAATTTTTGACACTGCAAGCGAATGAAATTCATGCTTTGTCACAGCAAATTTTACGATGAATTATCTAATAACTAAAATGAAAGTCGCCACCATTTTTCACGAAGTAGGAACATTTTCATTTCGAATAATGAAAAGTATGAAATACAAATCATTCTCAAAGCGGTCATCCTGATTGGCATAAATATTCAGGATTACTTTGTGCAGTAATTGAGCCATGAGGTCGGAGCAATTTATAGCTTTAATTTCAAAAGGTTGAAACAGAAAAAAATGTCTAAGAACGCGTATATTCACAGTCAACACATGTAATTATAGTACACATCGCTTAATTAGGATGCTTCGCCAGAATAAATCACTACTCCTGCGCTGTACAGAGTCGAGTGTAGAAGTTGAAAGAACCTGAGCGCAGTCAGTGCTCAGATCATTAAGTATCGCATACGATCAAAGTTCCCGTGAATTTATCCTCTTCTGATCAAACGTCCTCCGTCTGCCACTTCCGATCGATCTTATTCGCTCCGGACGAAGACAAAAAGAAAGCGCCTGCGTTTCCGGCTTCCTTGCGCAACTTAATTATTCCTCAGGAGAGAATTTCTCCACGCGTCCGTGACGCAAGGCGCGTACTATCAGGCACACCAGCTGCCCGGGTCCTGCTTGCAGCAGCTGCAGGTGTCAAGATTATGTATTCTTGTGTAACTTGCGTGAAACTGGGATCCCACGGTATTTCTACTGCAAAATCCCCGTTTGAATCGCTGAAGCATGAGATTATATTCCGTTTTTGTCAATTTCCATACCACATTTAATACGATGTTGTGGTGCTAAAATATATCAAAATGAATGTTTATGTGCCACAGCACTTGCAGCGCAACACTTGACAAAGGTGCATGAATCCAAAACTGAGACAAGAATCGTCACGCGAAAGAGTTAATCGCCTAAATAAAAAACATATTGAAACAACAAATTTGAATAGTTGGTTATTTATTATTCCAGTGGCAGTGAAGGCACTTATTAATACGAGCAACAAGGTCCACATGACAACGAGAGTCCCAGCAAAAGAACAATATCTCCACTTCACTCAGCGGAAGGGAACAATTGTGTCCTGCTCCATTATATTCCTACGCGTAACAAGTGAAACTCGTTGAAATTAAAACAGACTTTTACTTCACAGCCGTTCTTGTGTGTTAGTGTGTCATTTACTCACTTTTCAACTGTGTGTGCAGGGAACGAACCCTGTACGATGCAGACCCAGAACAGCGTTCTATTTCCGGATCTTTGGACAGCACGTACATCCTGATTATTTTTCGCCGATTTTTACGTTGCCAGTTGAGATTTTACATTAAATTTACTTTGCTAGTCCAAATATCAAGAGACCTCTCATCGGTTTGCTCCACTTACGGAACATGACAAGGAAATACAAATTTAAAGACACTTCAACTTAAGGCTTTGAACAAAAGTCAACAAATATTGCTATTCCTTCCTACTTGCCATGGGTCGAAAAAATGCGAATCCCCAAAAAACTAATCTTGCTTGTGCCACCAACGTAAAGGTAGAACCTGTTCAGCATTTATTTTATGCTTCCATTATTTTTAAATTTGTGCCATGTTTAGTCGCAGCATTCTGTCGCTTAAAATAAGGTGTGAAGAAAACATTTTCATGCAGTATGCCTCTGTGACGTATGCTCTGGTAAAAACACTTATGTGAAATTCTTCCATCTTTAGGCTATTTGAGCGCCAGTAGTTCTCAAACTATGGAATTCGAGTCCCGTGTACTGTATATGGATTTATCAAGAGCGTATTGACGACGTAAAAAACAATTTAAAGCCAAATGACTCTATATGAACCCCACTACAACTTTTAAGAGAAACACCGTTTGCTCAAGCGTCATTGTTTGTCATCATAAAAAAGCTCTCGATTGTTCATGGGAGACTGCAGCTAAATTAGGCTGATGCGTCCAGGAATGAGAACCCTAACTCAGACACTTATTCATTAAAGAGTAAAATTAATACAGTCATCCGTGAGAAGAGCTTCCCTCGAGTTATTTCGAGTGGATTCCTTCCCAATCAACTCCGCTAGGGAGACTCACACGCAAACAGTAGTGTCGCTTCCGTTAGATGCTATTACCAAGACCTGTTCAGTTGACCATGTGTTGATATCCGCCTGCGTTTGAACTGTATTAAACTAGTATGTGACGGGTAATCGATTAGCAAAACTCGTTTTCGATTAATAAAAACGCGTTTCCTATTGGTAAAAACGCGTTTCCGATTCAGAGTGAAAATCAAACATAAGATAGAAATTAATTTAGTGCTCTATTTACAAAATGCATCTATTTTATGCAGTGTCTGTCGACATTCGACCACGCATGCGTAATTTTAATCCGAATTTTGACCATCGATACTGATTTTGGTACCCATATCTCGATGTTTTATTAACGATAGCTCCATCAATCATCCGCTACAAATACAAAATTAGTGGAAACCACTTTCATTCATGTACTTCAACCTTTCCTCAATGGTCAAGATAGTTCCAGGTCACTTTAAATTTACAGCTGACTCACCCATCGTACTAGTTAACTCTGGCGTTTTCTTTTTCTAATGCCAAACAATAGCATTATGGCATTTATTGATCCATCATCATTCTAAGTTGCACTTTTTCCTTTTTACAGTCTATCTGCGGAAGATGAGCGTAGATAATGCTCAAAAGCTCAAAATTTCACAAAGCATTTTAATGATTAGAATGTTTCATCCAGCCTTCCTTTTAATAATTATTATCAGATAACGTTTTCCAGAAACTAAATCTACCCGTGATATTTCGATTGAGCGATATTTATTTAAAGAAACCAATGAGTGCACAAAATGCTGATGCATGCGATGACAAACACTTGTGGGTGGGACGAGAGACCTCGCAGCGGTCAGCCCTTGCAGTCGACGTACGCCCTTGACTTTGTTGCGTTCATCGGTGCCAGGCCTCACTCAGTGTAAGCAAAAAACGTCAGAATAAAGCCACTGATTCTCACATGGCTTCCTTAACGGCACAGCGACAAAAACTTTTCCACCAAAAGCGTGAATTGCGTGTGTGGTTTATTGTTCACATTCTGTATGAGGTCTGCGCTCTAACAAAAATCTCCTAAGAAAAGTTTCATCTATTTTGCAATTTTATTTATTCATGACAGTGGCACCTTCAGCTGTTCTTTTTAAGTTTTCCATTCTACATATCTAACAGCTCTTTATTGCCTTGTAAATTCAACGAGCTTTAAAGTTTACCTAATTTCAGAGTTTAATGTTGTTAAGTTAACTTATTCTAGCACTGTCTTCTAATAATTTAAAATTAGTAACATGTTAGTGAGCAGGTTAATTAAAGCTTTAGGTGTACAAATATGGGATAAATCGAGTCAACAGCGTTGATGTTGCATGGGTTGCGGTTTGCAAAGAACTGTGATCACTCCCAAGCAGGAGACCTGTCAGGTGCGCCTGGCAAGCAAGCCTGAGCTTGTGTGATGGATTAATGCAACTCCCTCATGTCAATTCAACTTGGACGAGCTAAGCGGACCTGTTCTGAAATTAGTGAATCTAGCTCACGGATCTCTGAAGCATGTGAGCGTGCGTACAGAATTATTTCAAGTCAGGTTCGCAAAGAAAAATTAGCAGAATACTCAATTAGGTTGATGCAAAAAGCTTGGTGTAATTACTGAGTAATTTCACCCGTCGAAATTAATTTTGGAATGTGATGGATGCCATAAATCTAAGAAAGAAAACATGCCAAAATTTTGGCGATGTGATGACAAAATAGGGTGAGCACTTTAGCAGAACGCTGGCGTCATGTTTGTGTATGTAAAAATTATAGGATATAAGCAGTTTCAAATATACCAGCTCTGAACTCTGACGGAAACATGCGATACGGAAGTGGCTGGCTAAGCTGCTGAAAGCACGGACTTCGTAAACTTTAGCTGGGGACTAAATGAGTCCGTGTAGGAATTATTTACTATGATTTGCGTTTTACCTAAGGAATGGAATTTTAGTGCACTAAGCTTGCAACAAAATAACTCTGAACACAAATTAATCTGCACTAATACGACGGGCATTTTAACACCCTTTCACGAAACAAATTTAAGCCCAAAAAATTATCAGCGATAAATGGTTAAATTAATTAAAGTGGAAGGGTAAAAACACTAAATTAAGATTTCAATGGTGCAAAACTAAGTTATAAATCGAAATCATTTTAAAAGGACAATGCTTATCAATTTATGTAAGAACCAAATCTCGTTCTGCCTCATCTTCTCAGTTGGTTCAAATATCCTGCAATAATGATGAGATAACATCTTCATGTCCTCTGTAGAAATGGCCCAACCCAAACAAGCGTTCGAACATAGTGTGAGCAAAGTAAGTCACATTGTAAGAGCAATTAAGCAGTCAGTTCTATACATACCTATTGGTCTCAGTGTAGCCGTACGTCGTGGGAAGTAAAAATCGCTTCAAGAAGTAAATGATCACTTATGAAGTGAAGACTTGCTTAAGAAGTAAAGAATCCCATGAGAAGTAAAGAATCACTCAAGAAAGGAAGATTCACTTCAGAAGTAAAGAATCACTCAAGAAAGGAAGATTCACTTCAGAAGTAAAGAATCACTCAAGAAAGGAAGATTCACTTCAGAAGTAAAGAATCACTCAAGAAGTAAAGAATCACTTTGGAAGTAAGGACTCGCTTAAGAAGTAAAGAATCAATTGGAACACACGCAATTGAGAGAAGATATTTCAAGTTTGAGGCTTTACTGTCAGAATTTTTAGTTACATTAAAAACTCGTGAAAGATTGAGGAGTTAAATATCAGTAGGTGTGTATGTTCTATATGAGAATGCATGTCTAATGATTGTAAAATTTCACTGTAAAGAATTGCACTTGAGAATTGGTCTGATCAAGTTTTCTAAAGATGATCCCACATCTTTTGTACCCGCATAAATTTTCACTGAATAAAAGCGAATTACGGACGGCTAGCTTGACATATTAACATACCAACAGCTTCTCAAATAAAAATTTTGAGTTTTGCAGATACCGAATACCACTGTGCCTTCTAGTTGAGTTGCAAAGATTGTGTTTCGGCACTGTCTTCTGGACAAAAATTGCACAGCACATGAGGTACCGTTTCATTTTCAGGTGATTAGATTTTGAGCTGAGAAGACTTGAATTTGTCTCATCCCATTCGGTGACGACAGGAGCAATGGGACGACGCGGGCAAAAGTCACAATAGTAAAGACTACAGTTTGCAACCCAGAAGACCGAGAGCACTAGGGATCACAAGTAGTGAACTCCCTCATGGCATGAGGCGGTCGGCACGCACGCACTCAGCGCAGCTGGAGGACGCATGACTTTCTTATGATTCACAGACTACTGCTCAAAATACAACGGACTTCATTCAAGAACGTTTAATTTTTTAGTAAGTTGAGGAAATATCATTTAAAATTTAGAAGTTTTTTATTAGAACGAGGCATCTTTCGCTTGCTCAGAAATTTGGAATCAGATAATTATAACATCTTTGAACACTATAGAATATCAAGAGACAAAACCAATGACCTACATGAAGAACTCTTTTCTGGAAGTACAAACGCTATTTTAAGGAAGGAATTGCTCAGAATGATTGCATAAAGTTAACTAATAACAAAACACGTTCACTAGTAGCAAAATAGATCCATTGTACATAAGTGATCCTACATTAACAAAATCTCGCAAAAAATTTTTCCCTAACAATTTTAGAATACTTCAGCAGTCCCGTCCCTCCGTCATTGTCTCCGCTGGCCAGTGACATTCCTGGTACAGTGGTGAACGTACCACAAATTAATCAAAATTTTCTCACTCAAAGAACTGTTACTTAGTTTAACCATTGCTTCCCTAACTCCAGTTTCTCAACATCAAAATTCCAAATTGAAGTAACTCCCGTGGAATGAAAATGCAGTACATTTTGTTGTAAATAAGACTTCAACTCGCATGCGGCGAATCATATAGAGCACGCACGCTGTTCTGAAGTCCAGCGTCGGGTCCGATTTCTTTTACAGATTGTCGAAGCAGTTCACCTTGGATCAAACATTGCCAAGAGAGACCTTGCTTGTGCGGCAACGCAAATGCCAGGTTCTTCATGCCATGCTTCTCAGACCAATGCAATCCGAGCACGAGTGGTTCCAATTTTGCTTGAAAATTTATAGAAGAAACGCTATACAAATACCCTTATGAAAAAAATGGAATGGTTGGTTGGTTAGAAAAAGCTTGAGACAAATTCTTCTCGTGGTTTTTTTCGAGTACACTTGCGTAAACAACAATGGTACAATGAACATGGTTACGTTGCAAATCACTTCGAATTATTTGGGCGTAGCACTCATGAAAAGGACTTATTTTCTATGGTAAAGATCATCATTGATTGTGGAGAGCATGAAGAGGCACTTCAACTCCAGAGTTCGAATGCGGCATACGCTGACATTAAACACAAGAAAATGGACATTCAGGAACTATGATATTAAGGAGCTGCTTCAATTTTGGTAGAGGAATTTATGAAAGACCAATACAAAGGACCATAGGCGAACGGTACTGCGATATTAGAGAGCTAACTTCTTTATTAACACAAAATGAATGTCTGTACAGTTTACAGGCGATGAATTTGACGGAGAATATCGCTTGATATTAGGGCTATTTTTCAGCAAATTTAGCTGCATAACCTTCACGTCCTCACTAATGCTGATATCGACCGGACCTCTTCACGCAACACTTCCAAAATCGCCCGATGTATTTTGGGTCTGGGGCCGATTAACGGACCTACCAAATGCAGAATCCGGAGCTCGGAACTTGGTCACTGGGCTTCTTGTATCAAAGCGTACCTAGTTTCTCGAGAAAAAAACGCCTTAATCTCAAACGCCGTACGGACCGAGGTATCAGGCGAACAAAAACGAGTCGCGAGGTCATCCACCCAAACTTGTTTTCCAAATGTGAGGCAGACGAATAACCTCAATAGTGGCACATAAGATTGTAAGCGTCAGGCACAGAACACAACGCTTGTATACAACCAGCTTTAATTATTCATGGTCTAGTTTTAAATCACAATAAATTTCTATGATTTAAACTCAAATATTGCTGATAATGAAAAAAACATTACCAAGCTATGAGTAAGCATGACACTTGAAGTAACCTCTCGCCTTTAACCAAAAAATGAGGGAAAAGCAGGTACACAACTAGATAAACATAATTCGTCATCCAAGAAGTAGACCAGTAAAGATAAGTTCAACTGAACTGATATCAAATGCTGCTTCTGTCTGTCAACGTGAAACTGAAAGCGAAGAAATTTAAACAAGAACATCCTATAGGACTAGACTACAGGATGACTATAGGATGACTAGACTATAGAATTTAATGTCAAACTTCAAACATTGCCCAGAGGGTCAGGAGATTACGTATCTTGCTAGCTTGGTGTAATTCTCGTACCTTTCACTTAAGGCGAGCGTGCTCCGAATCTCGTAAGAGCCACTGTAAGGAGCAAGCTTTTGTCATTCCTCCGTATCAAATAAAGAACGCTTAGCATGCCAAGGAATACAAGGAGAAGGAATAGCACTGCCCACGTATTGAGAAGTGAAAGGGTCCTTCGGCGCTCTAAATGAACTTTAAGCTCTAAGCCTAATTGAACAATAAAATGGATTGAGCTAAAACATAAAGGATTTTTACTTAACAGTGCCCGAAACAGTACACTCTGAAGATGTCTTTTTGATCTGTTCTTTTCCGCAATCCAGTGACAAAGTCGCACGGTTTAGTGTTGTTCATGGGCACAACGGATTTAAAGTTTTACGTCAGTGAAATTTCAGCCTAACTTTCATAACAGCATTACTCGTCAGCAGACGAAGTAAAACCTTTACTTTAGAAAAATGCAATTCATTTGGGATAACACAGTATAAAATTCGTCCATGGAAAAATTGCACTCTGATCAGACTGAAAAATGTTTTAAAACAATCGAAACCCCGGACAGGCACTCAGAGCAGTAACGAAATGTGTCAAAAATCAATGTTTGTAACAGTGAAGAATCTCTGAGAAAGAGCGAATCATTAATTTTAGAAATAACATGAAATAATTTAACAGTACATCAGTGAATAAAATAGCGTCCTATAGTGTATGAGCAAAACTTGGAGCATTTGGAAGAACAATGCGTGACTTGAGCTGAATAGCAAAGAAAAGGGAAATCCAGCCACTGAGATGAGACAAGGAGAGCTGGAGACTAAGGGATATGGAGCAGTTCCCTATAATAGGTCAGGAAGATTTCAGTTTCTCCATTCAGAGAACGTGTGTGTAAGTAGGTAAACACTCTGAGAAAGAAAGAAAAGAAAAGAAAGAAAAGAAAAACAGTTTATTTCCAATAGAGATGGTACAAAATTACCATCATTGGTTTTTAAAACATCTTAAAGTTAACACACTTAAATGATACACGCACACGAGTATTGTAAAGAAGCTGTACGCGTTGTAGTGTTCAGAAAATTATGTTCCAATCACATGAAACATATTTCTAGTTATAGGTGGTTGTAAACGGCCGGGAGAAAATCAAGTATTAATGTATAATATTTTTTAAAAAAGAGAAAAACCGGTAGAAAAATGCAAAAGTGTGATTGCATTTTAGACGAAGAAAGTAAATTTCAAGAGCAAACGTATCACTGAAGAAAGAGAGAAAACAATGCTGTGTTTGATGATACAAACAAGTTCTGTTGAAGCCATCCTTAACTCTCCAGTTTCAACAACATGAAGAGATCAATATTTTACTCGACAAGAAATAAAGGACTGAAACGCTGTCTCCATACGATTGCTGCGTAAAGTTCTATAACTCACTTCCCATTGAAACTAGTTCCGTAACCGCCATCACCTGTCATGTTTCGCTCTACACCGGCACCGAGGTGCAACAAATTACAGGTTACGCGTTGTAATAGGCTTAGCACACGCTCACGCAAGCTATTAAACGAATACGAGCAAGATGTAGGCAACTCTCCTCTCGACGGAGCCAAGTAACAAAACAGAAGATATTCCAGTGCGCCCAAGAATATCCGCAAAAGAATGCATCACAATACTGCAAGTATTCGCTGAATAATGCGAATGAACAAGATCCCATGAAGATCTACCACCCACAATCTAATCACCAACTGCTGGTATTTAGGGACTCACTTTAATTACCAAGAATCGT
Source organism: Platorchestia sp. MABIK (assembly GCA_014220935.1). Classification (NCBI taxonomy): domain Eukaryota; kingdom Metazoa; phylum Arthropoda; class Malacostraca; order Amphipoda; family Talitridae; genus Platorchestia; species Platorchestia sp. MABIK. The sequence continues at coordinate 102,482 of JACJUY010000826.1, forward strand.
TAGCTGAGGCAAACACTTGTGATCCATCACTATCGGCAATTCAAATGTGTTGTTAGCGACATTTAAAATAAAACAGGAAATACTGTTTATTCTACGACCACCATACGCTTTGACTGAAACTGTGTGTCAGGATGCATAACTACTGAGATATTAGAACAGGCTTGAGAAGTGATTTACACGGAAAGTAATATTACACTTAACTCGTAAGCCTTAGCTAGCTCGAGAACCACAGGACTAATGGCAGGAGATCCCAAAGGCCAATGTCCTATAGTCTCCTCTAATAATCTAATCATAATTGCTAATAATCGTGTGGAAATAACACAAATCTAATGTTGTTGCTAATGATCATGTGGAAAGTGGCTTTCAAGACGCTGGAGCTTTTGATTCCTTAGCTCAACGAGCGTTCCGTTGAACGACGAGCTCGAGCGTGGGCTCGAAAACAGAAACTATCCTGAAAAGTTAAGCATTATTACTTTAAATTACACACTAATGTATCAGATGTCATATCTGTTTACGAAGTTATTTACAGTGATTCTTCTACTATAAATTCAATGGTAGGAATTTGAAGAAAACAAAATGATGTGCAATAATGACTACAAAAAGTCCTTCAGATAGGATCAGATCAAAATTGCGTTCTGCAGTATATGGTTTAGACCAGTTTTTTATTAAAATAGTTTGTAAATGGTTATGATTTGTAAAGTAAGTCAACATTTGAATGTAATGTTCTAGATTTTGAAATACTATCAATTATTTGTGAGTGGAAACAAATGCACGAAATTCCCCGCCTGGCAACTTCGCCATTCCCCACCAGTGGGGAATTCACTCAGGTTAAGAACCGCTGGTTTAGACGCATGCACATGAAGTAGTAATTTACAATGAATATTATAAGATTTGAATCGCTTCTGTTAACTGCGCCGTTTTCTCAAGACTGCTGCATTTGATTTCACCATTTTCTCGAAACTGCCACAATTACCTTTAATAATTTTTTCAGGGCTGCTACAGTTGCTTTTAGAATTTTCTCAAGACTGCTGCAGATGGTTTTACTATTTTCTCAAGGCTGCTACTGTTATCCTCATCATTTTGTTGAGATTGCTACGGCTGGCTTCATCATTTTCTCTAGTGTGCCACAGTTAGCAGAGGAAAAGCGTGATGGCAGCGAGAAGAGATATCTAAGAGTGGGCTAGTGGGATGATGAGGGACACACACACGTACTCGGTGAGCAAGCGCTTCATCAGACACGCTCCAGCTGCACACGGACAAACACTCGGGAACCGTTGCAGATGTAGCGGTCAAGGCTCACCTATACAGATGGTCTCCGCCCTCAACACACGTTATGATGAGCCGGAGGCCTCGGCTCTAACTTATCTCAGAACCTGCCACATGAATTGTGGTCAACTGAGCACTTCTATGTGAAGTATTCTTGATGCAATGATTGGATGCGATGAGAAAGGGATGTTCAAAAAGATGTCCTGCAAAACCCTTCTACTGAAGGATGTGACTATAAGGAAGAAAAGTGTTGTGTGATGCGTGACTCACAAAAAGTGAGCACATGCACATTAAAGGGCAAGATAAGCATCATTAATGTCCCTGCAAATCCCACTTTATTCACAATTTTCCTCACTACAAATTAAATGCCAGCTCGTACTTCTACCTGAGTGCTTCAAAGAATATACACAAATATATGACAACAGAACTATATCTTTTAACTATTGTAATTAAGAAACATGCTTTTATTGTGTTTTTAATAGATAACTTCATGAACGAATGAATTATCGATCACATACCACCTACATCTCATGAGTTATGAAAATAAGCCGTAAAAGCCCTCATCGTGAAGAGGCTAGAGTTCATCCCCTTCTTTCACGACTGCAATTGGAAAATCATGCTCTAAATTATTTATTAATAACGAACATCGTAAGCGAAATGACTATTGTTTTAAGACAAACACATCTCATGAGCTGTGAAAATTAGCTATAGAAATTCGATTACCTAACGTTGCACATGGGCGGTGGACCACCACGATTGCGAAACTGAAATTATCCCGACCTGCGTTCCAGGTTGAGAGTCGGTTAGTAGCTTGAATAAGAAAGGAAATCTGCAAAATGCTTGAATGTGCGCTAGGTTATGCGGTTATCTATCAGAGCATTATGTAAAACACATCATGAACGAGTTGTTATTCAACTAATTTATCCTGATGTACCCCAATTCTGAACATTGAAATTCACCCAGAAAGGCGCAGACATAAACTCATTTGAAGAGGCAAAGTATATGTGTTACACATTCCATTTTACTTATTTCACCGGGTAATCTGAAAATGTTAGCATCTGATAGATGTGTGACTCAAATTTGCTTGTGTACATTCGCATCGTATTTTCTTGTAAGAAGGTTTTCATTATAGCGCGTACTTTGTTGCTCAAAAACATCACCGTCAAGACTCAAGACTGCATACATAGTTCTTGAGCTACGAGTCATGAACTCATTCGCCGAAACTTTTCTACCCTCACGGTAAAGTGGTGATACATTTCGCACTCATACAATTATGTTCAGCTCGTGGCACTTATCTTTTCCTGTGTCCTTAGTCTTTAATTAAAGTTGTAAAAACACTGCACCTGTACTTTCTATAACACAACGTTCACAGTAAGAAGCCAATGCAAACCAATGGTGTGAGAATTTTATGAATGCATAGAACTGACTTACTTAGCTTAATTTTTGTGTCACACACTTTATCAGTGATGAACGACTAAGTTGCGTGAGTTGAGTTTGCAATTTACCGTCCCCTCATGTGATGAGACGTTACTGGCATGCCTGACGTGCCCACTTTCGTGCTCGAGATACAAACGGACTTCAAGCCCCAATGAGATAGTCAGAATTGAGACGCGTTACAGACTACAAGCTTGGTAAAAAGTCGGCAGATTTCATACTCTGTCGCTCACGCGTGCGAAGAGAGGGGAGAATTCAACGTGTTGAAAAAGTGAGACATTTCTTCGAAAGAGATAGCAGAGTACAGTAACGCGAATGCCTCATGGCAGTGAAGGGAGAAGGACAAAGAAAGCAGTCATGCAGAACATGAATTGCTAATGAGCGAAATGATGCATTTTTTACGACAGATTGAGCGAGATATTGCTCTTTTTTATGAAGGAATCCAATTTTACTCAAATTCATTTTTAGGATTCATTGAAACAATATCATAATTGAAATGAAAACAGATGATGAAAGACGTTAGTAACTGCCAAGCATCTTTGGGATAACTCTTGTTAAACTTATATCACCTGTTAAAACCTCAGATATTTAGGTGTACTAATGAAATGAACTACAACTACACGTCTCTGGGCTCGGTTGTGATCACAAGCTTGTGAAATGGCCATACTAATTAATACTCCAGTAAATATTTTCATAAAACGTCTAACAACAGAAGAATGCGTGAAAAGTATTAAAAGAATCTGCTTCTCAGGTGGATTTAAATTCTTGAATTTAGCTTTCACAAGAGAATATAAGTACTTATACATCTGCCTATACAGGCTCTATACTAATCATAGGGGTAAGTTTAGCAATGAGAAGAGAACAGGCTTTTCGAATGAACGTGCACAAACTTTTTACGACCAAAATTGTCTCGACGTGACCATGAAGAATGCAGCCTGACACTCAAATTCAAGCCAGTCTGTTCATGTTGGAAGTCGCACATCGATAATTTCCTTCTGATTGTTCGAAGTTCTTCTTCCCATTTAGTTTAATTGATCAACTTTTGACGCAAATATAAAAAGCTCATTAATGAATAAGTAAAGTGAACGTTCTACATTTGCTTCAGTTTTTCCTATATCTTGGTAGGTAGGAAAAATAGCTCCGCTTGAATTTTACATTAGAAGATTTTCAAGAAGAGGCAAGTTGGTAGAAATTAAATTATAATTCATGATGAACTATTTTCGATTACTTAGAATATCAGAAGTTTTATTCTCAAACTATTATCGAAAATTTGTCTTAATTATGTCGCTTTGATTGGCATCACCAGCTAATGCTCGAACCTTGAACATTGTCAGTAGATTTTGTATCGTCTCATTATTTCAAAGTGAAAAATGTAAAGAGTTCATAGAATTATAATTCTTTTAAATGAGCATCAAAAACCTCCAAGTGATTAGTTTAACAGAGTAGCCTCTTCCTGAAGTGATACTACTCCTTCGGATCTCCGCGCGGAGGGTGTCCATGAAGTCTCCATTTGATGAGTGCGAGTGAGAGACAGTATAAAATGGATTACGTATTGTTTTGTCTTTTGAAGTATTGATATTCGATTATTTTGCTTTACACAGAAAGTGTCCGGTCACTAAGTGAGTCGTATTACTGAGTGACAGAATAATGGAAGTATTGTATAAGTTGAGCGTCTCTGCAGCTGCTACGCAGGTAACAAGGTCCGGTCTGTTCACGCCAGGTAATTTTATGTGAAAAACAGCCTAATTTGAAACAACAACTGAAATCCCTCCTCATCTGCATGAGTAGGCAGTGTGACTGATTTTCTGAGTATGATCATATTAGGATCTACATTAAATTTTATTTGATGAATACGGTTTTACAAATAGAAAAATTATTGAGCTGCAAAATTATACTGAAACGCCTCCTTGCAAAAATTTTTCTGAGGGGAAACTGAATTTTTTAGTAAACTGGGGCAACATTTAGACGATAATTTCAAAAATTAATCAGATATAATTTTAATTCCTGTTATGGGAGATAAAATTAAATATTACAGCAGTTATTCGCGACTCAATTTTTGCGATGTAAAAATTGGTCAGTTTAGTTTGGACTAAACTAAACTTTTTGCGATGTAAAAATTGTGCATTATCTTCTCTATTGACTTGATTAGAGATGCACGGATTTTTCGGTAGAGCATATTATGCAAGATTTTTTTCATTGAGCTTATTGTAAAACAATTATCTATCGAAACTCAATTAACAAAAAACATAATTTCAATAAATCACAGCTCTATCTGTTTAAGTTACAATGGATCACTAGGGCGTGCACTCTTCATTTACCGTATAAAGTAGATCCTCTCCCACGATGTCAGTGACTGATACACTAAGACGTCGCGTCACTCAACCACACTTCACAACTGCAGCATTGCAACTGGCAATCTTGGTTTCCGAGACCACGGTCTCTCAGAGCAGGTGTCAGCGGTGAACCCGCTACCCGGAAACCGTTAGATTTCTTGCTCGTACGCTTCGAGACGTATGAGACAGAGGTATATACCGAGGTGGTATATACCCATTCAGGATTATTGAACACAGATTCTGACAATTTAACTTTTTAACTGTTGTGGTGAGAGTGCTATCCGGGCGGTAATGCGCTGGTGTTAAACAGCTTCCTTTTAGGAATACTCATATTTTTCACCACGGAATAAAATATTCGCTAAATTTCTCGAGTTCATAATTATCACTTAACAAATTCTGCCAAGAGTTTTTATTCAATGTATTCTTTTATGTTAGAATACCGCACGTCAGAGGAAGAGAAAAGCGCAAAACCAATTTAACCAACTATGGTTGCTTGCTCATTTATTGGTCGACATAATGTTCAGCTCGAACGAATAGGATTGCTATCTCGTTGACCACTCAAGCTGACATAGATATGAGCGTCAGGAGCTTTGAATCGTCACCATTAGCCTGTCTCATTAAACTTTCCTCTTTGGAAAATAAAAGTAAAATGTGCCCTCAGAACAAGGTTCGATGCGAGGAAATCGGAGTTTCAAGTAGTCATATGATTTCTGTGCTGATACCTACTAACAGTGCACGCGAGTAATAAAGTAGTGAATAGGTAAGTACTTAGTTACGTATAAAATACGTAGAACACATCAGAAATTAATCAATTTTCCTAAAAACTTATACAGACACATTTTGTGAAATTCCTACACTCCTACACTTTACCCTTTATCCATAAAGTATTCTTATGCTCTTGCTACTGATATTTTAATGGTTCCTGTTTTATTTACTTGAAATACTCGGCCAGCAGTCTCAGCTGTCTCTGGAAATTAGAAGAAGGCGAGGTTGGCTGAGAGAGTGGCAGGATGAACGAAAACGACAATCGAGGACAAAATTTGTAATTTCTCCATGAAACATTTAGTTTAATCCATTTTTAAAATCATGTATCAGTTCTAATGTATCTTGGCTTTTAAACCTCAGGAGGGAGAGAAGTACAATTTTGATGAACCAAAGGATTTTCCCTGTAACCTCTTCTCAAAGAAGACATTGCTTCAAGACAAGTTCCTCAATCGATCGCCTGCGTGGAGGGTTTTCTTCACGGTAAGAGGGTAATCATTACACTTTGGGGAAGAAAGATCCCAGCTTGATTCCAGTCCTGTTACCCCTGTATTTTCACTAGGGTAAACACTGTTCCTAAATTGATCATAGGAAACGGAGAAAAGTGTTAAAAACAATTATAGGGAGAGCTTTTCTACTCACTGAGTTGGATCTCTCCTCAGGAGATTTTCATTTACAACTGTTTCCATGTCAATCAGCGCTTTCAGGAAGTACATGTGAGGTCTCGAGCTGATAGGCAGACATTTTATTGATTACATATTATTTTTTTTGTTAAGAATCATCTATTTTCGGTTCCCTGCTGCCCTGTTTTTTATTACCTCTGACTTTCTTCATCAACTTTTATCTTGCTTCATAAATTTCCTTACTAACTTACTATTTCTATGCTTAGAGGATCTCGCGTGGGAACATACACATTGAGTATAGATTCCCCGTTCGTTAACCCCATGATAAATGGGGCCTTCATCCTCCTTTCTTTCGAACACCTCTGCTGGGGATACAGAGGCCATAAATAACTTATAATCTAATCTCATCTGAGCTGGATGTTACTCTCTCCTTCTCTTCCCAGTCATTCTAAAAATTAAAATTTGGAAGAAAAACACTAAATTTTCAAAATTTGAAGCATGAAATGTGAGTGAGTTTTTAAAAATGGCCCGAGATGCAGGTTCATATATTTAGATTGTTGATGGGTATACTATGACTGTTATTTAATGTCTATGGCGAATGGATAGAACATATTAAAAGTAATGAAAAAATTACTCTCGTGTTTGTTTCTAGGAATAATTTGAATACAATCAAAAAGAAAAACGTTGAGACATTGAACAAGAACCTGTTTAAGTCATAACCTTCATTGCCAAAGATATGCACATAAATTTCAAAATCACATGACAATAACCGAGTTATTTACAGGATGATGAGTAAAGACATGCGATCGTATACCACTGTTAGGCTATTGCCAAGATGTCGACTAGTGCCTTTGTAATTTAAACGGAGGAAAATTAATTCTTCTCGCAAATAACTGAGCTCGCGTATCACAGATACTTGCGAAACATATGTCCGTCACGGAATTCAAAATTTCGTTAGCTTGATTTCGTTCGGCTCAAATTCGAAGCTTGATTTCGTTCGGCTCAAATTTGAAGCTTGATTTAGTTCGGCTCAAAAATTCGACGCTTGAAAGTCAACTCGCCATCTCCAAAGCTTGAAAAACAACTCGAAATCTTCAAAACTCTTTTCAGATCGAAAACTCGGAAGGATACCGAAAATATCCGCAAAACTTGAAACTGTTGGCGAACCCCAACTTAATAAAATTAAGTCAGCAGGATCTGACTTTTCTCTTATCTCTGAAAATATCACGAAGATTCCTCCGGAATAAAAAGCCTCAGAAAAACGGCCCTCAGAATCCCTAAGATAGGGACAAATTTAAAAAGGTGGCTCCCAAGAAGGACCAACCTAAATAATTATCAATCGGGCCGAACAGGACTGGCCCACCTAAATCAACTGGCTCCCAAGAAGGACCAGCCTAAATAATTATCAATCGGGCCGAACAGGACTGGCCCACCTAAATCAGCTGGCTCCCAAGAAGGACCAGCCAAAATACTTATCAAATTGGGCCGAACAGGGACTTGCCAGACTAACTGCCTGACTTGCTTAACGGCCGTTTGACATGATGAGTGTCCGTGATTCATTTGACGACCGAAAAATCGTAGTGCGGCCCCGGCATAACAACCACTTACATTTGTTACAAAGAATTTCGATGAATAAAAATGTTAGAAATATTCTGATTTCTCACTAAAAATTACACGCGGATTGGAAAACGAAGTGTTTAAGTCATTCTCGGCTTGATTTGCATTAGGAAAAACCCAAAATTCAACTTTCAATTTTAGTCCTTTTTCTAGTAGAATTTCACAAAAATTTAAGGAGATATTTATGTGAATTTCTGGTCAAATAGTAATTTCCAGTTGTGTTTTCTTACCCTGTTGGGCCTTTTTACAAAAAAGTTCGCTGGATGTACAACCGAGTATTGAAGTTGTCAAAAATTTTTACTGCTTCTGGAAACCATCAATGAAAAAGTTGAAAAAATATAGCAAGGGTACATCCAAACGTTTTTTACAAAAAACTCATAAAATTCTTTTTTAGAAATTCTTTAACTTCTTACTAGAAATAACTTGGGAATTGAAAAACGGAGTTTAAAGTTATTCTCAGCTTGATTTGCCCTAGAAAAAACCCGAAATTCAACTTTCAAATTCAAACCTTTTCCCTTAAGAATTTCTTAACAATTGTGTGAGATATTCATTCGAATTTTTCTTCCAATAAGTAGTTTTCCTGATGTATAACCGGGTATTTAAAATGTCAAAAAGTGTCATTGCTTTTAGAAACATTGGATGAAAACGTGAAAAAATATCGCAAAACAAACATCGGCATCTAAGAATGCTCTATTTTCAATCAAGCCTGATACACATCACTTTGTACATTGGTTTTTCAAATGCCTTATAACTAACACCAGGACGCCATGACTGTTTTCTCCGGTCAAGACCAGTACCCATTTCAGACACCTGGGTAGAGTGGGGTTTTGTGCTTTGAGTTTTCCCCTATACCGAACGGAGAAAGAGGCCACACAGAGCTGGGATTCGAATTCTCGACACGTTCACGGAAAGGCGGGTTCTTTAACCACTCGGCTACGACGAGCGCAGTTAGCAAGGGCCCTTACTATTTCTATAAAAAACTTGCTAAGTAAAAATTGTAGAAATTTTCTGATTTCTTATCAGAATTGACTCGAGAATTAAAAAAACGTAGCTTTAAATTTATTCTCTGCTTGAATCGCCTTAGGAAAAACCTTCAATTCAACTTGCAAATTTAGACCTTCTCCCAACAAAATTTCATGAGAGTATTACGAGATTTTTAAAAAAATTATGGTCATTTAAGTGTTTTTTTCCTGATGTACGATCGAGTGTTGAAGTTGTCGAAAATTTTTGAAAACATTCAATGAAAAGGCGAAAAAAATCGTCGGGATATACCCTTACGTTTTTTACATAAATATTTGTCACATAAAAATGCTAGAAATTTTCTGATTCCTCACTAGATATGACTTGAAAATTAGAAAACGCAATGTTAAAGTTATTCTCAGCTTGATTTGCCCTGGGCAAACACGAAATTAAACTGGCAAATGTAAACCTTTTCCCAACATAATTTCATAAAAATTTAGTGAGACATTTATAAGAATTTGTGGTGGTCTCTACAAGCGTTTCGCGGAGACCACCACACAAGCTTATAAGCGTCACCTCGAACAGGCTTCGCGAGCCTCTACTAGGAGATCAATCAGAGTACAAGCCGGACACGGAGGTGCCGCACCAAGTTATATAAGCCGCCTGCCTCGAACAGTCAGGCAACGTCCAAAGAAACCTACGTAGGATTAGCACAAGGCTAGAAGGCAACAAATCGCCACTGCATTTCCACCAACCAGAGGCCTGTATTGCCGCAATAAGGCCGCACCTAGGCCTATATAAACAGCCGCGCGGCCGAGCGGTGTCGCAGAGAGTTCACTAGTAAAAACTGACGAACAAGCATCGAATAGTGTACGCAGAGTTCGAAAAGTTTACCAACCTCAGATGTTCGAATAGTCTATCACCCGGAAAACTACGAACAAGCAACGACCAAGACTGCTCAACTCTAAGAAGACTCCACACCCCGCTTGACGAGCCTTGCCTCCTGACCGCGGACCGAGTTGTGAGTTCTTTTCTCGCTCTTTTGCTCTCTAAGTTAATTAGCGCAGTGTGTCGCCGGAAGGTAGTAGAGCCTGGTGTACCGAAAGGCCCCAGACCATCTGGGAAAACCCTATTAGAGTAGCGGGGGAGTGGGTACAAGTAGGGCACCAGCCACCTTCCGGATAATTCGACACCTGGTAACAAAATACACCAACACCTAGGAGTAACACCTTCACCATCATGTCCTCCCGTCAGGGAGGACGAGGCTCATGGAAAGCCGGCTCGAGCCAAAATACTCGCAGCCTACTACCAACCCCAATCCAACCAAGTTTGAAACAATACCTTTCAAAGCACACGCACCAACTCAGCCTCCAACAATAACAACCACCCACGAACGAACAACCAAACTCTTACAGCCAACCCAGCACAAGCCGCCAAAAAATCAAACACTACCTACAAAATCCAACTCCGCAAGATCAATCCTAAACAACCTACAGACCGACAAAAAATCTTTGAAACTACATTCAAACACTTGGACGCTCCCCTCATACGTCTCACTGACAACTCAACTGGATACTACGCTGTAACTGACGACATAACCGCCATTGACAAACTGACCTCGGACAAAGCCACTGAACATTTTCACAAGATAAATCTCAAACCCATCATCCCCCCAGACCTTCGAGCCAAAAGAACCATCTTCATAAGGCAATTGGACAGCAGCATTGGCCAACGCCCACCGATAGAAATCCAGCAAGAAATATCACGACTGCAACCATGGGCGAAAATCCTTGAAATCAACAAAATCAAGCA
>JACJUY010000826.1:116841-130039 GCA_014220935.1 Platorchestia sp. MABIK
AGAACTACATCGCCGAACAAACTTGCAACCAATCAACATAATACTCCACAAACATGCAACACGAATCTAGCAAAACATTCGCGACATGCAACCACAACTTTACTTACAACTCACGTTCCCGCAAGACACCCCCCAAATACCGCACAAACAATACCAGAGCTCAAAAATGAAAACACTCGCACCCCAACCGATACCAAAATACACCTAACACAACATAAACGTGTACTACTCCACAATCCCCCACCCACTACCGCAAGCCTACCTACCCACGCTCAATACTAAAGATGCTCACTAACTAAACACCCATCCATACAAAGCCCTGATGGGTAGTTAACTCTCACCACCTTCAAACTACTCACAAAAAACCTTCCAACACTAGCATCATATGCGCAAAGCGCATCTATATCAATTTCCTATCTACCCCCTTTTTTCCGTTTCACCTCTTCTCTTCCCGGCACACTCTGTGTCAAACTCTCCTTCCGTCTTTTCTATAAGCATCGACACACACACACACACGCGGTGTCTCAAACTACTCAAAAAAAAACCTCCAACACTTGCATCAAATGCTCAAAGCGCATTTAAATCAGTCTCCTATCTATCTCTTTTCCATTTCACCTCTTCTCTCCCCGGCACGCTCTGTGTCAAACTCTCCTTTCCGTCTTTTCTATAAGCATCGACACACACACGCGGAGTTCACAGTAATTATTTACTGTTCACTTGACTCCCAGCCGCTTTGGTGTTCGCTACTAGTCTCAACGCTCCGACATCCGCACCCTCGCCGCCTCGACTGTCAACCGTGCCACCACGCTACGTCCTCGACCCGAGTCAGCTCACGCCTAGCGTCTCTTGTACTACCAAGTCAGAGACCCTCGGCCAGCAACAGCCTCACAAGTCTACTCTAGACCGCCACTCACGCTACGACTCTCCGACGACCATCGGTCCTCTAAGGCGTCCCTGGGTGCTGTACTACCTCGCTGTAAATATTCCTTTGTGTGCCATCACTGTCGGCGATACTCACAATATTACGGCTTTTATTCCAGTTGTGTTTTCCTTATCCAGCCGGGTTCGTTTGTACCTCAGGCACTCGTTCCGGGCTAAGGTGTTCATAATCTAAGATGTTCTAAAGTCTGCCCGGAGCGTAAAGCTGCCTGAGGGAGAACACTACAAATTTTTTGTCAAATAATTTGTTTTTCCTGGTGTTCAACCGAGAATTGAAGATGTCTATCTATATAATATTCTGCTTGTTCTTTTCTTAGTTAGTTAGTCCTTTCATTACGCTCTCATCCGAGTTTGCGGTTTCATGGATACCGAATTCCTGAGTGTTACATTAAAAGATCGCCGTTAGGCCATCGCCGGGATAAGTTGACTGGTGCCTCCGTACTACGGAGGGAAAATAATTCCTCCCTCGAATAAATTGAGCTCGCTTAGCACAGATTAATGCAAAACGTACTTCTGTCTCAAATTTCAAATTTTCGTTGGCTTGTTAGCTCAATCGCTTTTTCGCTTGGCTACTATTGGAAGTTTTTCTACTTCACCACGGAGCCATCTGAAATTATTGGAAGTTTATCGCAGCAACAGAAAAACTGTTGACGAACCTCGAATTCATAAATATCAGTCAGCCGACTGACTTCTCTTCTATCCCTGAAATACCAGAAAGATTCCAATGGAATAACCAGCCTGAAAAAATACGGCCTCTTATCGATCAACAGACTACCCTCCGGAATCCCTAAGACAGGGACATTATCAAAAAGCAGCAACAGAAAAACTGTTGACGAACCTTAACTTTATAAATATCAATCAACAAAACTGACTTCTCTTCTATCCCTGAAATACCAGGAAAATTCTAATGGAATAACCAGCCTGAGAAATTACGACCTTTTATCGATCAACTGACGGCCCTCAGGTATCCCTAAGACAGTACCTTTTCTTCATGTTTAAGTGATAATTATGGCCTTAAAGCCATGCAATGGAGCACAAATTGGAAGCTACTCGCGATAGAATGATACTCTACCGACAGCGAATCACTATTATAAAAGTAACCGCGTCCGTCCGTCCCTCCGTCCGTGTGACCCCCTCTTGATTATGGTATCCACAATACGCAATCGGCTTATTTTTAGAATAGAAATTTTCTATCGAGCTTTCTCTGTTGAAATTCATCATGTCGCTTTGATATTTTTAATTCATAATGCAAAAAGAAATGTTTTAAATTCGTTCAACCAGTAACCTGGCTACCACTGGGTATAAGGCCCAAGATTTTGGAACTTGAGTTATTGTTTTCGAAATTGTTATTTTCTTGAAAAGCTTCGAAAAGATAATAGACGACATTTCAGAATAAAATTCTGGCCAAAGAGGCCACCAAAGATAGAAATGTGTCCAACCGCAAGAGAGAAGTAACAAGACTAAGACAGCAAGAAAAACATCGAAGACGATCGGATGAACGACGCGAAATGGCAAGATGAAGCAATGTTGCTCGCCAACAAAAAGCTAGAGCTAAATTGACCCTTGAACGGCGTTTGGAAATTCTACGGAATAATGCAGAGCAACACCGAGTAGCTAAAGAGAGCTTGACACATGAGAGAAATTCTGCTATGAAATTCTTCGTCATAGCGCTGGACAACATTGAGTGGCACGAGAGAATTCAACTCAAGAAAGAAGGGGTAAAATTCTTCAGACTAATGCCGAACAGCATCGACTTGCACAAGCGAATTTAACTCAAGAAAGAAGGGATGAAATTCTTCAGATTAATGCCGACCAGCACGTGTGCACTAGTAAGGAATAAAAAACGGCAGGAAATGTTTGAAAGGGACAGGCAACGTCAGCAAGTGAGACGAGCTGCAAGGAATGATGTACAACATGAAGAGTTCCTTCAGTGAGACAATGGAAGACAGCAAATCACACGTGGAAATTTGAACGAGGTGCTGCAATCTTGGTACCTTGAGCGGCAGAGAAATTTATTTCAGTAACGAAGGCAAAATATGAACGAGGAGCAACAATCGCAGTATAGTGAGCAGCAAAGGAATTTATCTCAACAAAGAAGACAAAATATGGATGAGCAGCAACGAGCACCGTACCTGAGCGTCAGAGAAATTTATTTCGGCAAAGAAGGCAAAATATGGACGGGGAGCAGTAAAGGGTTAGGTTACCATTGATTAGATAATGTTGATGAATTTTTTCACGGGTCCACGGTTTCTTTTTATTTTTGACATATTATCAGGATCGGAACGGCTACGATAGGATAGGGTAGGTTAGAATATGTTGTGAAGGGTTAGGTTAGAAAAGGTGTTGTTGGAATTGGTAAGGCAATGTTGATCGAATCTAGCTAGCGTAACAATGGCACTGTCCATGGAATTTCCACGGGTCCTGCTAATACTATACTATAATGCTATAAGTAATTGATATATTTCAATAAACGAAAGTAAAACAAATTCTGAAAAACATTCCAAACATGTTTGCAACATGAGTCTAAATTTAGAAATTGTCTCGCCTACCCGCTTTTGCGGCGAGAAACTTCCAGAACTAACTGGCACAGAAACACAGTCTTTTGCTGACACTCTAAAAATGCCAGTACACGCTGCAAATAACAAATTTTATGACAAGACGGCAGCAAAGATAAGAAATGCTCACCTCGACACGACGTTCGAAGAACATGTTCCGGTGAACATCTCTTCACAAAAAGCCGGCTTTCAGGGAGTTAGACGTCCCTGAAGCGGGACCGGTTTAGCTCAGAGCACATTTTGAGTCATGCGCCCCGGACCACTTCTCGTTTGCATCTGAGGAGGCAACCCGCGAAGGTCCCTCCTCAACTTCGGTCGGATCCGTCGCTGAGGCTTCGGATTCGCTCGGGCAGATAACGAACACATTAAACATGTTCAAAGTTTATCAATGTCGCCAGGAAAGTGAAGCACTCCCACCTTTGCCCCGCTCGTCATAAATAGGCAGCGTTCTTACTTTTTAGGCCAGTGTGATATAAAACTGACCTAGTCCCTAAGTGTGCAAGATATGGGTTGTCTTGCACGGGACTCTGGTAAGGAGCAAGGCTGGATTAGCGACAAAATAAACATGTGTTTTGAAATATCTAAAAGAAAACCTTATAGAAGCGCATGGATAAAATTGCGTCGCACAATGAAATTCATGACATATTGATGGATTTCAAAGGAATATCAACAACTAATTTTTATACTTTGTTTTAACAACGTCTGTCTCATGTACTAAAGAATATTGTGTAAGTTACCACAATGATGCTCAGTTTCAATGGATGCCGGTCATTAATAGTTTAAGCTTCTAAAAAATAGTTGCTAACTATTTTATTTTAATGAATGAGAAGATATAAACCACTGTTATCTTCAATAGCAGAGTGTCCTCAGGTTTATCCAAAAAAGAAAAATAAAGACATGAGAGAGAGCCCCGAGCGTGACTTTGGTAGAGGTTGTAGTGATATCAGGCATGTTTATTTCAGATTTGTTTGCTTTTCAGATCATGAAAGCTTGCGAACTATTGAGTCTACCATTTAGCAATTCGTTTTTGACGGTGGTAAAGGCAAAAAGCAGACGGCTGTTTCAAAGATTCCACCAAAAACAGATTAGTAGACTAATGCGCTCATGTGCCAATTTACTACTTAAGTTTCTGAAAATTGCATGTAGTTTTGTGAAACTGGTCGAAATGGAATCAAAGCTCAGGTTGTTGTTGGCATATGTGAAGTTTTTGTGAATTTTAAATATACCTAAATTATTCACGTAAAATTTGACGACTTGGTTTATTGTGGGGTTTTCTTTATATTCTCTCTATTCTTTCTAGGTGGCACAGAATAGGTATAGGCTAGTTTGGTTTGTCCATGGTGTGAGGTTATAACTGGGGCCTCCACTCGAGGTACTGAAGTGCCACGATGCTCTAGGTATAGGTGGGCTTTTGAGATTTGTATCTTATATGCCACTACATTTTTCTGAATTTTATGCTCTCTGCTGTTGCTTCTTTATTTTTTAATTTTTTGCTTCTCCTTCTGAAGTTACTGTTTGGATATGCAGATATCTACTACAACTATGTGTACAAATTTCATTTTTCAAGTGACTTTGACTCGGTAAAGTACTAAAAATATTTTGTGTTTTTAAATGATAGAAATAGTTTTTATGTCTACAATTAAAATCTAGGCACCTCCACTTGTCCTCTAGTACTGCTCCAGCTTCTTATTACTTTGCTAAACTGACATTCTATTTTGCAGGTATTTTTAGAGACCACAGAAAGTGTTAATATTGTATTATAGATTGCTTTGTGATTTTCTCTCTGGTGATATTCAGCTACAATGTCTGCAAAACCACAGAAAATGCCTAAAGTGGCAAAGGTATGTAACATATTATCCCTAAGCGTATCATTTCATTTGGTTCATATAAACTCTGCATGAATCAGTAGGATATTTAGTTGATAACTTACAGTCAGTAAGTAATTCTTATTATTCTGTTTATTTTTACCTTGAAGTAACATAGTTTATTGTATATTGCCTCACAGACCTTTGAAAATTTGCTCTGTTAAAATTCATCTTAGTTCAATTTTTATGATCCAAAATAAAAGTATGATTTGGAGCTGATAGGTATTTACACAAAGTAAAGTTATTAAGTATTAGGAAAGATTGTAATAAATCAATCATACATAAATATAACTTTTTCTAACTACTTTTGAGTTTCAAAAAATTATTAATTCAAACTTTTTGCTCCCACAAATTTGTAAAATCTTAAGTTTGGATTTAGTAAAATTAAAGTTTAAATAAATTTTTTCCAATTACTGATTAGAAAAAAAACAAATGGCAGTTTAAATTATTTGTTGGTTGAAATAGCACGAGAAATACAGGTGAAGTCTAATGTTAGAAATTTATCTTGTCATTATTGTTTTTGATACTAGGCACATAAATGTAATATTTATTGTAGCTTCCTTCGCATGCCATCCATGAATAGGAATCTTTCTGTCGATCAGACAAAAAAGCACTAAGTCAATTTTACAATAGTTTTTTAGAGCTTTTTTAATGGAGTTGGAATTTTTTATTATCTAAATAGCATCTCATACCACGACAACAAAACAGCAATTAAAAGTTTAGAGGATGTCTTGCATCTAAGAAAATCCAATTCTGTTGGAAAATAAAAATTGAAATTTTGAGTGTTGGTGCGTTTTTGTCTAATTGACAGATTTACATGTTGATTTTTCATCCATATGGGAAAAGGTGGCTTATTTTTTCTGTCAGCTTTCCTAATTTCAATTTTATGTTATGGTTGGTCATTGAGATTTGTGATTTCATCACAATAGTTGCTTCTTTCCTGCTTCAATGTGAAATAAAATTATCTCTCAAAAAGTGTAATTTAAGTTATGTTCCCAAGTTCTGTCACTGTAACCCAGTCCTGCAGTGTGTGCATTTGAAGAAGTGTTAATTTACAAGATGTGTTTTGATTCTCTTATCTAATGTATCAATGCAAGACTTCTAGAAATGCTTTAGGTTTGCTTTATTAAATCTTTTATTGAAGGAAAATTCTTCTGCTATCATTTCTACCCTGTATTTCAGTAATGTGTTGATTTGAACAATTATTAAATTTCCAGGTGAAGGACAAATCTCCTGCAGAGATGCAGATCACTGCAGAGCAGCTCTTACGAGAAGCCAAAGAGCGTGAGCTGGAGATCGTCCCCCCTCCTCCTCGACAGAAGATTGCAGATCCTGAAGAGCTTCAGGTAATTTTTACCATGTAGCAGGTTATATTACACAAGACAAGTATGTTTCAGAAAAATGTGCTAAGTTTTTTTACGTGGATCCCCAAACTGTAATTTTGGTTTCATGTTTGTTTAAATGGAGACTTTTATTAAATTCAAAGTGTTGCTTATCCTCCATTATTTCTATAAATGGGATTACTCATGGCTAAAAGTAAAGTTGTTGTTATTAAAAATAGCCTAGTTTGTAGATGAGCTAGTTAGGTCTGAGGTTAGTCTCTGTTGCATAGGAATTGAGGCTTTCAAGCAGAATTATAATGTTCTGCCTGCATTTTACCATTTGATGATTGGACTAAAGCTGAACTTCCGATGAATAGAGCACTCTCTTGAAGAAACCTTTGATTGTGCATAATACAGTAGCATGTCAAGCCTTTACCAAGGTTCATGTTGTACTGTGGAATTAATGCAGTTCACCTGAACATACAATTAGCCTTGTTTGCTAAGAATTAGTGTTTTGAAACCTCAATTGCTGCTAAAAAACTATTTTCTACTTGAATGCATTCAGAAAATGTTGACATGGTGATAACTATTCTTTTTTGTGATAGGGATAGCAGCTTAAAGTTGTCTGCTCTTATAAAAGCATGTTTGCTGCTGGTGTTGTTGATAGCATAATGGTAATTTGTGTGACACGTTTCCTGTTTTTGTTGTACTGTAATAATCCATGTTCGAACTTACCTGGTGGTTTACGCCATTGGAAGGGTTCTTACAGTGCAGATGGCTCATGAAATTTATGAACAATGCAAAATACAGCTAAAACTGTTGTCTATTGTGAATTCGAGAGAAAAGGGATGCTGCAGCTGCAGTTTATAACATTTTTTAAACATCTTGTCATTTTTATTTCAGGAATATCGACTGAAAAAGCGACGTGCGTTTGAAGACAACATTCGTAAAAACCGCGGTAATGTTTCCAACTGGCTCAAGTATGCAAAATGGGAAGAAGAACAAGCTGAAATTCGGCGAGCCAGGTATGTAACTGTGAAGCTCATATATCCCTGCTGCAGCTAGTGTCATTTGTTTAAATTTTTATATCAGTATAAAGATTAATGTTTACGATGCAGTGCCTCCACTGCTGTTCTTTATAAAAGTGTTAAGCTATATTGGGGCTACAATGTTTGAATATCATGGTGAAATACGCATTAATATTTTTTGGTCTACCATTCTTGATTTATGTTCTTATTTTTATCTGGCATTAAGATATATGTAGAGTTTTTTTTAGATGCGGGGCTATTTATGTTAAGGTGTGAATGGAAGTAATTGAGTATACTAAGCTTCTACTTTGATGATATGGTTTATTCCTTTTCCAGATCGGTGTATGAAAGAGCCCTGGATGTGGAGCACCGCAATATCACACTGTGGCTTAAATATGCCGAGATGGAGATGCGTTGCAAGCAGGTGAGTTCATACTCAAATTTAATGGTTGATAAATTCCCATAGTTATATTTCTCACTGGAGAACTTTAGTAGTTTTCAGATCAATGTGCTTCTATGAAAACTTCAAGATGAATGACTGTCTACTATCAGCTTACATTTTCAGTTGGGGAGAAAACGGGTGACAAGTTCCACGAGTAACTTTTACAATGCTTTAGCATCATGAGAGCTAAGAAGCTGGTCCTGGTGCCATAAGGGCATTGGCATTGGTTTATTAGTACACCAATACGCTTATCTGGCATCCTAATCACTACTTTGCTCAGCTATTGTTAAGGCATTATACTAGTACTTGTATTTAATTGTACGAAAATCTCAGTTGAGATCAGAAACTTTGCAATTATAGTAGTTTGAAACTGGAATTGAGAATTTTTTTCCAAAGATATCATTCCTGCAGTGAAATTGTAGTAGTATCCACTACACAAACAAGTTGATACCTTAGCGACTTAGAAGACTCTGCTAATGTTGACTTTGAGCTGCTGTATGTTGTTGAAAATAAAATTGTATAGTTTCAATAACAAATTTTGGCATTTATTTTCAATTTTAAATCAAAATTATTCTTGTGTACCATTGCTTAAGGAGGTAATTGAATCATGCGCAATTTGATTAGCAGTTTAAGATACAACCTTTACCATATTTTTGCTGGACTAGTCTAGGCTTTAAACTTGTTCTTTCAAATTCTTTGTGCATTAATATGCTAACTCGTGTCAAGCTACATATTTTTTGTGCAAATTTTTTATGACAGTTTGTTTTGCAATAAACTTTATGTTGAACTTTTGTTGCTTTAAAATTGCATTTTTTCTTAGATTTCCATTCCTTGTGTGACATGAAATAAAAAAATGACCTGTCCCATTCATGACAAGGGAATGTAGCCGTGCTGTTAGAGGTGTATTTTCCTCTGAAGTGTGACCGCTCTCTCGCCCGCCAGGTGATGCACGCCCGCAACGTATGGGATCGCGGTGTGACCATCCTGCCCCGAGCGAGTCAGTTCTGGTACAAGTACACCTACATGGAGGAGATGCTGCGCAACGTCGCCGGTGCCAGGGAGGTCTGTGTTGCTTCTGGGGCTGGGGTAGTGGGACAGTCTGTGTCCTGGTGGCTGTGGTGTAAATCCTGGTGTTACTCGTGTGGCTGGGGTAGTGGGACAGTGTACGCCATTGTGTTGCTCGTGTGGCTGCGGTGTTAGGGCAATGTATGCCATTGTGTTGCCCATGTGGCTTGGGTGTTAAGGCAGTGCTCACGTTGCTATTGTGTTTGTGTTTTTAGTGATGTGTAAAGGTACTGGAATTGAAATGATTTTGTTCATCGGAAACTAAAACAAAATTGGAGTGCCAGGTATAGTCCAACTCGTTTATGTCTATTTTCTCATCTTGAGGTCCTTTTTGTGCATGTGTCTGTGTTTATTAAAAGAAGAAATAATTTTTTGCTTTGTCATTAATTCAGTTTTGACAAAATTGAATATGCTTATCTACTCGTACATTTTTTATTTATGATGGTGTGATTTTTCTAGATAAAATTTGTTGTTTGTACTCTCCTAATTTCTGAGGATACATCTGATGTACTGCTATGTGCTGGGCAGGTGTTTGAGCGCTGGATGGAGTGGGAGCCGGATGAGCAGGCCTGGCAGACTTACGTTAAGTTTGAGCTCCGCTACAAAGAACTCGACCGAGCTAGGGCCATCTATGAACGCTTTGTTTATGTGCATCCTGAAGCCAAAAACTGGATTAAGTATGCACGTTTTGAGGAAAATCATGGCTACATCAACAGCGCCAGGCGTGTCTACGAGAGAGCCATCGAATTCTATGGTGATGACCATATGGACGAAAGTTTATTCATTGCTTTTGCCAAGTTTGAAGAGAATCAGAAAGAGCACGAACGAGCCAAGACCATCTACAAGTATGCTCTGGATCACATGTCTAAAGAGCAGTGTCTCAATCTCTACAACGAGTATACGCGTCATGAGAAGAAGTACGGCGATCGATCTTCCATTGACGACGTCATTACCAGCAAGAGAAAGTTTCAGTATGAAGAAGCCTTGAAAAATAACAACCTGGACTATGATACGTGGTTTGATTATGTCCGCATGCTGGAAGCAGATGGGAATGCGGACCTCATCAGGGAGACGTATGAGAAGGCCATTGCTTGCATCCCACCAGTCAAGGTGAGCTCTTCATATCTGCTCAGGATTGATTGGTACCAGCAGCATTAGTACCAGTGACACAATTAAATCAAAACACAAAATAGGCGTTATAAATTTTAAAAGGGTAATCTCACAGATGGATATTGACTCTCATCCGCATTAGTGGCCGTACAGAGCCATCTTAGGTGTGTGTTTTTCTTTGTGTCTTGCCTTTCTTTCCCTCCGTACTCTGCGTTGTATGCATACTTAATGAATGGTACATTACGCCCCTTCTTATTTCGAGCAATAGAGTGATCTATGAAAGATTATTTCATTCAGAGAAAGACTCTGTCATTTCATTAAACCAAAATGAGAAAAAAAATGATATCAGACATTCTTTGCTCTTTCCTTCCATCTGCTGAGTTTCTATCTCCCTCGTCACGCGTGCGAGCTGTGACACTGCAACTTCCGGTCTGTTCTCTACATTCTGCTCGTGCTACCGCACTGTTTGTTGAGCTGTCATTTTCTGAGCAGATTTTGCCTTGTTCACTCTATTCTGTTCTTTACCACTCGAGTGTAGTGATATGCGTAGCCCTGTGTTCAAAAGGCCTGCCGTAGTCATAAAGATGTTGAAGGAAACGGTGCGAGCCAGTGCTTTTTTGCCTTAAAATAACCCTCATTGCAAGTACAGTAAACTAGCTACTGATGAGTATTGCGCTCATGTTTTAGCGTTGGCACTAGTGAGTGAGCATTCTGATCATCTGGAAATTGTTTGAAGTATTCATTTTGGGAGCAGTAGTAGGCCATCAGTGTTAAATCTCAATTGAATCTTTCCAAGTATGTACCTACTTAAAGATTTCAGAGCGCTAATAATTTCCGACATTTTAATACAATGTATCATCTCGCCATTGCAATAGCTTCCAATGCAGCAGCTCCCATCTACGTTGCTCTACTCTTAGCAGGTTTTAGGGCATATCAGTGAGCGGTTTTCTCAGTAAACTGATTGATTTGTTTGCTGTAAATTGTTTGATTGAGTCTCTTGTTATTGCACATGTTTACATTTCAAATTACTACGCAAAAAATTCAATAACCCTATCTTTTGTGTAATTACATGGCAACAATCCAATAAACTTGACATCTCAAACTTGAAACATTCCTTAAACAGGGTGCCTAATTTTGCAGGAAAAACAGCACTGGCGAAGATACATTTACCTGTGGATCTATTACGCGCTGTTTGAGGAGTGCGTCACGAAGGACATGGACAGGGCCAGAGAAGTGTATAAAATGTGCCTCCAGCTCATCCCACACCAGCTCTTCACCTTTGCTGAAATTTGGCTGCTCTATGCCAAGTTTGAGATCAGGAGAAAGGAGCTCACAACTGCGAGGAAGACCTTGGTATGCTCCACTGCTTGTTGCTTTTATTTTGGGCCACATTCCTGGTACTTTTGACTTGAGAATAGTAAATATGGGAAATTGTTCATGGTGTTTCTCTGGAAGATTTGGTGATAGATCTGCTATTCAAATCACATATTAATGTTTTAAATGTTCTTGGTGATCGCATGGTTGTGAGATCATTCATCTCGAGTGTCGACTGAGCTATCGACCTCCATTCACCTGTTTGAGACTCATTTAGTTGAGTAAGTTTTCTTTTCAACTCTTAACTAACTACTTTTCTTTTGACTAAATGTTAGGTCAGGTCTTTTTACTTTGTTTTGTGAAATAAAATTTTAAATTTTAAAATTGATGCCTATCTGAAAAAACCATGTATTGATTTCAAATATTTACATGGCTCAAACACAAAATATCTAGAACTTATAGAAAATTTGTCCAGAGATTTCTCAAAGTAGTCCATTGTGGAGCGAAAAATAAGGCGAGGGTCTGGCGATTCTGTCGTCAAAAACAGCAAGACCTCGGTTGCAAAGCACTGTGATACAATGCTGGTTTTAATTAGGAATTTTCTGATCAAGGAATAACATGCCAGAAGAGTTTGGCTACAGTTGGCAGTTCTGGTGCTGCCAGTGCTGCCTCTCTCGCCTCCTAGTGACTAAGAGTGATGATTGGGGCCTGCTGTCGGCTACCCTCTCGTAGGGAGGAGAAGCCTGGTATATGTATGTATGGCTTTGTTGCAGTCTTTGTTACTCGAACCTTTTAACACTTTGATTGCAATGTCACGAGATGTGTTCGGTCCTACCCCTCCTTAATTTACATTAACAAGGAGACCGAGTTCTCGGAATGGAGGGCTTGGCGTACCTCCCTTAAATCATGAAATACACAGAATATAGGCAAACAAAACATACGAAAACTTGAATCATAACAACTACACGTTACATATACTAAAACAAGAATGGTACTCACCAATGTGAAGGAATACCACTTACACAGCACGCTTTTCTGTGCGCGTCTGCATTGATGGGATGTCCTCACGAGGAAAGGTATTAATACTGCAGAGATTATCGGAGAGATTTGATGCTCACAGCAAATACATAACACCCTGAACAAACTACCCTTCTCAAGGTGCTGACGCGACTGACAGAATTGTAAACAAAATTCGAGCGTAATAGCCTCATGACAAAACTACCCTAATAATAGGGGTTGGCCAACCCTCAACGCATCAATTGAACTAAGACACATGACAAGATACAACCTATTTTTTTCTTACAACGTTTCCAACAGCACAGAGCACGGTCATAGCTTCAATTCACACGAGCAATCTCAAGTACAGCTTCAGTTCAAAATTCGCTGCGCTATTCACAGATCAGAAAATGTCATTCGAACGGTGTTCCCAACTTTGTGTAGATTCTCCTTATGTGGAAATGGAACCAAAGGCGAGGCTTTTCTTATATAGAACCACCAAGACAATATTTCCGCCCTCCTGTAAGATCACCAAAAATTGACTCATTACTTCTCATTGAAC
>JACJUY010000826.1:130474-143137 GCA_014220935.1 Platorchestia sp. MABIK
TGTGAAACAAGCCACCAGGCACACATGTTAAGCGATCAGGCACACATGTTAAGCGACACGCTCGTGCTGTTGGATGCGCAAGTACTACAATATCCTAAAAAAATATGCAAAATCCAAAAGCACAAATCAGTTGACACATAAAAAAAGACACAAATCAGTTGAAAATTCCCAGAATTAAATGTTTCTCAACAGCAACGTACGCCACCAATGGCCACTGAGGGGATTTTCATAATGCTGCTGACGGACCAGCAGTCACAAAATCAATTTTCATAAATACTTAAAGCTAAGTGAAGGGACGATCCACTGGATGTTTGCTATTTTCAAAGTGGCTTACTACAATTGACTTTATATTCGAGTTCAATATTGAACTTTAGTTCAACCAATTGCGCTCAAAGTATTAAAGAAATTTTAAATTTGTGGGAGAAATGAATTCTCAATTCTCTCTCTAGTAGGTGTCTTACGAATCATTAACTTCGCTGTGCGTCAGAATATCTCCTTTACAATAGTACAGTTTGTTGCTGGCTTGGTTACGTGGCCACCCGTCTCTATTCCTACTTTTTTCACTGGGATACTTCAATATTGCATAATGAATTTAAATTTTTCTTTTCCATTGAGATTTATTTCTATTGTTTGAAATTCATTTCAATGTTATGCTAAAAGAAAAAACAAGAATTGAACGTATGAAAGATGCGCATTTAAACAGTTCATTTAAAATGGTTTTCATGGATGAATTACAGACTTGATTTGAAAATGCCACCATTTTTGATGGCCCTAGTACATTAGTCTTTACGTGACTTGCCTCCAATGAAAATGCTTGAGCAAAAACAAAGAAACTATTCATTATATATCATACTTCGAGTGAGCTGAGCTGTGGAATAGGAATAGAACACTTGAATTACGAGATTTGATCCGCTTGATCAAATACTCTAGGTTATCGGCGCATGCTCGTGTGAAGAGTCGTGTGCACCTTACAAATAGTTTTTTGAAGTCAACTATTTTTTCCGTTGCAGGCAGCACGTTTTCAAAAGCAATTTTGTTTGTCGTTTCAGTGGTAGACCTACGCACAACAACCATTGTCTCTTTGTTGTGAGGCATTCAGTATCTGGTAATAAACATTTGCAAACGTGCTTTTTCCTCTCATCTGGAACCACGAAATTGTTCTCGATTACGTACTTCAGGCAACATCGCCCGAGTTCATTGCTCATGCCAAGCTCGTGTTCATTGCAGGGCCGCGCCATCGGCATGTGTCCAAAACACAAGCTGTTCCGAGGGTACATTGACCTGGAGATCAAACTTCGAGAATTTGACAGGTGCCGCAAGCTGTACGAAAAGTGGGTGAGTTGAGGGACCTGTGGTGACGTGCTTCCTTACTGCGTGGAGCTGCACTTAGTGAGCGCTTTCTAATTTGTGTTTGTAGATAGAATATATAGAATTTGTGTTTAAATATATTTGTTTTAATTAGCCTACAACATTTGAAGTCTAGACAAAAAAAGACTCGAACATTTTTCAGTGTTAAATTAATTTTTTTAAATCGTTATTTATAATGAAACGCCATTTAATTCTCAAATGTATAGACGCGTGTGTGTTACAGTTTAAATTCAGAAACTTGGCAAACACAGATTTTTACTAAGTAAAGGCTTTTTCTGTTCTTGTCTCTTTCATCTTTGTTCAAGTGTCGTTATAACAACCATGTGCACTTAGAATTAGATCTTACTTTATATTTTATAGTAGCTGTAGTTATCGTTGCAGTAGTGTTTCCCCCTTTCATAATTGCTCGAGTTGCATTCAAAAAATATTTACACAGTAAGTTCTTAACTTTTGTACGTTTTGACTTGTTTGTGTAAATGAGAGGCGTGAATGACCCACATCTATGTGGACTTGCAGGTGCTGTTCGACCCTGAGAACTGCAAGTGTTGGATCCAGTTCGCGACTCTGGAGGCGATGCTGAGCGACTCGGAGAGAGCGCGTGCCATCTACGAGCTGGCCATCAACCAGCCCCGCCTCGACATGCCGGAGTACATGTGGAAGGCCTACATCGACTTTGAGGTTTGAGCACTACTCAGCTGTGCTTTTTTGTTGATGATGGCAGTTACAGTGAACTAAACTTGAGCATATCTCCAGCAAGTTCTGAGGTAACGACCGGGTGACTAGAGCACCAAGTTGTGTTGTCAAAATTTGGTTTGCCTTAAAACTATGTACATTTTTGTCATACTTTTTCACGTTCAGTCCTGAAGATTCTAGGGAACTGGAATGGTGAATAGTATTGTTGAAGAAGTAATTACATGGTCATTGTCTTATCGTGTAAGCAGAGCTCGAGATATTATTGGCTTCAATGGAGGATATCAATATTACATGTGCTCCAGCTAGCTCAACAGCAGAGCTGTGGTAATATGTCAGCCTACATGTGTTTATAGGGCAAACTTTCACAAAACTCTGATTAAGATACATGCTAAATAATGTAACTGTACCACTAGAGTAAAACGATTTAGATTCTCTTGCACAATAAGTAGTTAGGAGTGTGCAGAAAAGAAGCTTCATCACTTGCTAATGTCAAACATTCGGCAATATAGCCGTCTGCCTGGAAAAGATAAGCCACTTGAAAGAGGGGATTCGTATCACGTGTTATAAGTTCGTAACTTGCTATGAGTTTTATC
Source organism: Platorchestia sp. MABIK (assembly GCA_014220935.1). Lineage (NCBI taxonomy): Eukaryota > Metazoa > Arthropoda > Malacostraca > Amphipoda > Talitridae > Platorchestia > Platorchestia sp. MABIK. Next base: position 133,129 of record JACJUY010000826.1, read on the forward strand.
TGTGTTTTCAGGTTCAGCAGGAAGAGTGGCCTCGCGTGCGTTCACTGTACGAGCGCCTGCTGCAGCGCACGCAGCACGCCAAGGTGTGGCTGAGCTACGCACGCACCGAACAAAGCATCCCCGACACTGGCGATAGGCCTCGAAAAATTTACCAGAAAGCTAACAATATCATGCGCACTTGCGAGGAAAAAGAGCAGCGCATTATGCTTCTGGAGTCTTGGAAAGAGTATGAGGAAAATTTCGGCACTGAAGCCTCTTTAGAGAAGGTGAGGAACTTGATGCCCCGGCGCGTTACCAAGCGTAAACAAGTTACCAGCGCGGACGGACACACGACGCGATGGGAAGAGTGCATCGATTACATCTTCCCTGATGATGAGGCTGCTAAGCCGTCTCTCTTGTTGCTTGCTAAGGCTAAGGAATGGATGAAAAAGAAGCAAGAGAGCGAAAACAGCGAGCAAACTGAACCAACTGAGGAAAAACCGCTTGTTGATGAAACAACTACCGGAGCCAATAAAGAATCTTCTACACGGGAAGATTTAACAGAAGAGGAAAGAGAACAACAAAAGCTCATTCAGAACATGTTTGACGACGATGATGCTAGTGAAGGCCCAGCTGGAGCATTTGACCCTAATCTAGACAAAGATGACAGTGATGTAGAAATCGGATCAAGTGCAAGCAGCAGTAGCAGTGACTCGTCTGATTCAGAGGAAGAGGAAGCCACTCTTAGTAAAGAAGAAAGAATTCGTAAAAAAATGGAAATGTTTCGTGCACGCCAAAAAGCTAGTAAACTTTCTAAAGAAGAGTCTTCAAGTCCGTAAAGTTCAACTTGTGCAATGCACTTCGACGTGAGGATATTCAAGCTACATTTACTTTAAGCTAATACATTTATTTTCAATGCAAGCTCGCAAATATATTTTTTGTGTATGTTTGAGATCTCAGTTTTTCGTTAAAGAAACAAAATTTACTTCAACAAATTGTGTTTTACAATCGCGAACCCAAAATGGAAGAGAACGATGAGAGATTCAAAGCTGGGAAGAATACAGGCCATTTCGTTAACCAGCTCCTTCATTCTACCCCAAGAAAATCAGGTTCACTTGTTACAGGAATCTGTTATGGGTTTCGATTTTTAGTTGGGCACACTTTATTTTTTCTTACCTTTCTTCTCTGGCGTGGACGGCCCGCTCCTTCAAGGTCTTTGCCTTCTATTTTAAATTCCAATTTTATATTTTGTTTCCTCGAGGTGTTTATGCCTTTTCTAAACGTGCTAACGGTGTCAACCAAGACACCCACAAATTTCCCATTCATATAGCCGCTTGAATGTACACCACCTAGTATTTTTCTGAAATATCTTAAACTGGGGGAAGCTAAGTTATGACTTGAGTAAATAAATTTAGTGGCTCTAGATTGAAAAAATTGTTTGAGGAAGAGCCTGAAATGTTATTAGTTAACTTAATGACATCCTACTCTATGACCCTAGGGATTACTTCACAAAAACCATGCCTAGATGCCTTTTAACTCCAGCATTACAGTTCCGTGGAATCTTTTGCCGCGCGAGTATGGCTGGAGTAATGAGCATGTGTTTCTACTGGAAAGCTTCGTCCTCGTCCAGATCTGATGCAAAATTTTTACATAACAGTTTAAACTTCCTATTCAATTTCCCCATAAAATGCATGCATAGTACTTTGATATCGTTCAAATGTAGAATCGCCTTACTTTATAAACTACTTGTTACATTGAATTTTTGAGCATTTTTTAACTCTTTCGGGATGATTTTCGTGCAGTACGAGTTTTGAATTTTTTATAAGACTCATTGTAACAAAGCTCATATTACAGTTTTGTATTCAGAGTGGCCTGTCCAAATTTACAAGTATCTTTTTCAGTTTGTTATCCAACTTAGTTTTACATGTCTATGAACAAACTGTTTTACCGGTCACCTAGCTAGAGTTTATGTAAATTTTTATTAGAAGACAAGTCAGGAAAGTTATTGAATCAACACCAATATCAAACATGTGTCTAGTGAGAATTTTAATGTGCGTGGAACTCTTTTTTTTCAGCTGCAGCCAATCTAACAAAATAACACGCGTAATATTTAGTATCGACTCTAAAAACATGGTCGCAGAATGCGGTGTGAATTTTGTTTGTTGTCTTCAAAGTTTTACCGCTTCGTCTTGGAAGTTGAAGCATATGTGTAAAAGAAATGCTGCTCTCGCTGTCAACTACGTTGCATTTAGCAATGAATGTCAACTTTTTAATCCTATTGATGCTATGAAAGTTTTGTCATAGTGATTCCAGTTCCGCTAATTCATAATTTAAGGGCTTTCGTTGCAAAGCTCCGATCGTCGGCATGACGTTGCAAAATCTTTCCCGTGCAGTAGCACACAGTGGTACCAGCGTCCGATGCAATTGGAAATTAGACGCGCTTTCGTCAAACTTACCCTAGGTGGTATATTATTGATAACTTATCCTTCAACAATCTGTATCGAGGCATACGTCCCGGTGTTAGTTAAAAGTCATTTGAAAAAAGTAGTTAAAGGTCTAGTAGCTAGAACCCGCTTTCTAGGTACAAAATGTGTGAAACATTGTTGAGCCAGGTGTTTCTTCTCATCGGGAAACGGAAATAAGTTTGCCGCGCCTTCTCTCCCGACACATATGATTGAAATGGGCATTGGCTAGACCAGGGTTTACCGTCATTGCGTTTTAGCTTAAATTTTAATCATAAAAAAAGTGTACTAGATAATGTTTATCAACTGTACTGGAATAAATCCATATTTTCTTATTTCGCTCTCGACGTTGTTGTAGCCATGAAACCTAAAGTGAGTCGAAACACCAGAAAAAATGTTTCACTCGAGGTTGTCAAAGCTGTTTTGAGCGCTGTAAGTGGAATAATTTTAACGAAATCGTGGAGTGAAAGCATAAATTTTTGAAGTAAATCTCATATGTGCAAACGTGTTCTAAGAAATATCGCCATAGAAACAGACACCGGTTTTCGTGACAGCCAACAAGACTCATTCATTTTTTTTCTCGTCCGGCTTGAATAGCTTTGATAATTGGCCATAGAGGTTCTGATAAAGTAAATTTTCGAAGTAAAAATTACGTATAGAAAAGTTATCATTGTATGAAGAGGTGATTTTTAACCTAAAAAGCGCCCCAATGCACGATCTAGAATTCTAGATCAATGCGAAACAACAATTTAGGTTCATTTCGCGTGAGATGGTCCTTAGCTGAGGGAGGCTCAGCATTCGAGCCGTGTGTTTCTTCCATTTGGGAATAGGAAGTAGGTTAGCCACGAGTTCATACTCGACATAGATACGTGGAAATTGTAGCGTCTATTACAGGGATAACTATCCTTGAGTCCTAGCATTATTTTTGAGGCATTCGAAAAAAGTAAATAATATAAGTCATCTTGATTGAGATGATGCATCCTCTACAAAGTGGTGAATGTACTCGTATTCCGATTGCTTAATACATAATACACACCAAATAAATAATGTTTTATTCCAATCAAGCCCGATGCATATCATCTTGTACATTGGTTTTTAAAAATGCGTATTACTATCAAGAGGACGCAAAGACAGTTTCCCCCAGTCACGTCGGTACCCATTTCTGACAACTGAGTAGAGTGGGGAATTGTGGCTGAGTTCTCCCTCTTCCCAACGGGGAGAATCACCGGGTGGCACTGCTGGGATTCGAACTGCTGACACCTTCCCTTGAAGGGCCCGTTCTTAAGCACTCGGCCAAGGTAAACAATACTCGTTCAGTGTAAAATGCAAGAAAAACCATGCTTTATTATGTGTTCGTGCTTGTCATAGCCGTATGGTTCAAGGTCCTGCACTTTTGTGAAAGCGTGGAGGGTTCGAATCCCGGCTCTGAGTGGCGATTTTCTCTGTTGGGTATAGTGGAAAAAATCAAAGCACAATACCCCACTTTACCCAGGTGTCTGAAATGGGTACCGGTCTTGACCGAGGGAAAGCATCACGGAGTCCTGGTGTTAGTTATAATGCATTTGAAAAACCAATGTACAAGGTAATATATATCAGGCTTGAATTGGAAATAAGGCATTCTTAGATGCTGATGTTTGTTTGTGTTGGGCACGTGGGAGTATGAGCTACCAAGTTTTAGTTGAAAGAATTAAAAGGATCGATTCAAATGGGGTGAAGAATACTGATTAAATAAGTGTGAAACGGGTGGTCTTTTAGTTGTGAAATGAGTATTTTGATTTATCTTGTATTTAATATTCCCTCAAAGTTTAAAAAAGTGATAAACACGTTTTTTTTAGTAGATTCATTCATTGCAAGGGTATCAAAGTAAATCGAAAGCGTCATTCTAGATTACATTCGATCTTGGTACTCAGAGCAATCACAAACGAATATGCAGATGAGGTTCGCGACTCAGTCCACGGTATACCGCGAGGGCGCTAACTCCCAAGGACGGAGATGCGCAGAATCTAAACCATGTAAAGTATACCGTGACCCATGACTGTGACTCAGCCTCAGGTACTTCGTGCTCCGTACTGTTAATGAGTCGAGATCAACGGTGGTGATCAGGTCATCTAGCAGCGGTGTGTATAAAACGCATTGAAAGCATTGGGGTTTATCATAAGGTAATTAAAAATTTTGACTTAATTATAAATCAAGCATGTGTGATTTAGCCATTACATCTGTTTGCTCAACATATTTCGCCTTTATTGCACAAAATGTCAACGATGACTTCAATAACTCTTAAGGAGGTCAACTCAAGATTTCAATTTTTTTCATCCGATTCGTTTGAAATATGGCCAGTATATGTATTTGATGAAAGTAAACTTTCTTTACTCGGGTAACTTTTTCGATTTCGGCCTAATTTTTTTTTTAAATTGAAAAAATTTGTTTTTTGGTACATTATTATGGAAAATTCAAAAAAAGACTAGTCATTGAATTTTTATGCTAGAACAAAACCAACCACAGTTTTAGAATCCTTGGGACATTTCAAAGAAAAGTACGGTAGAAAATTTTACATTTGTAACTTTTCGTTCTTTTTATGTGATATTTTATCACTAATCAAATATACTCTAATTTTGGGTTTTGTGATAGATAAAAAACATTTTTTGTACATTTTGGAAGTTTGCTACTGTACTTTTGTTAGAAATGTTTCAAGAATTCTAAAACTGTCTTTGTTTTTGTTCTAGCATAAAAACTCAATGGCAAGTCCTCTTTTGAATGTTGAAATTTAGATGTTTTGAGTATAAGCCATAAACAAAATTTTTTGTTGAAGTGTAATATAATGAACAATTTATGTAATTGAATGTTGTTTTCATTTTTATTTCGATGATCTCCATGCACAACTTCATTTTCACCATGTGAATTGTAATTAAAAAAAATTACAAAATAAAAATTATTTTTTATATATAAAAATTATGAACTTTTAAGTTTGTAGTCTGATTACTATGAAATTTGACAATTAGATGTAATTTTTAAAAATGAACACAATTTCATCTATTTATTTTTTTGATTCAGGCCTTAGTTTTCTGAAAAAATTAGACATATTGGTTTTTTAGTTCATTTTTACTGATATTTCCAATGAATAGAACTCATTGAGTTTTTATGCTAGAACTAAACCAAAGACAGTTTTAGAATCCTTGAAGCAAAGTAACAGTTTTAAATTTTTCATTTCTTGTTTTGTTTTCTTTTTATGTGTGGTTAAAATGGGGTCGAAAATTCAAGATTTTTGGTCCCCTTCCCTCCCCCTGGGGAGGGGGATCTAGTGTCCGTAGCACCATAAAATTTTAGGACCAAATAGTCCACCACCTGAGGGTCCTTTTCAAACAACAAAACGAAAAAAGCTCACCGGACCGACGGGGGCCTGGCAGGGGCCTGGGTTGACCCTTAAAATTGAGTTTCATTTCTGATCATGATATTTTGTTTGAATTTATTTTTCAGAAAATGAACCCATAACCGTTGTGTGATCAGAAGGCTAGTTAGTGTATTAAGTGATCTATTTGAATATTTCAGACATGAACATGTACCGATACCAAATGCCCACAGTATCTGCCTTGCTTTTTGTTGGTGAGCTTATTTTTACCTCAAAATAGTTTCAGTATGAAAGATTTAGGTAAATGTGAAGCGTTTGCTAATAATTCAATTTTGAATTTTTGATCCCAAAACATAGTTAATTATATCAAAATAAACAAGTTTTCTTTTATGCACTTACCGTCGCAAATGAGTATTTAACGAGGGATAGCGGTAGGTTTAGTTTTGTCTATGATGACGAATGCGCTCGATTAAACAGCCACTCATTTATTTTTTTAAATTTTTGTTTCTTGAATCACGGTAATAACATCAAAATAAACTATTTTTCTTCTATACACTTTTTGCGACAAATAAGTATTTTACGAGTTAGAGCGGTAGGTTTTAGATGGCAGGAACGGGTTCGATCATTCAAGCGCGTTGAAAGGAAGCGTCCACTGCAGTGTTGCCAACCGACGCACTCGATGAATTACTTTCCGCTTCGAAGACTGGAGTTGCGGTAACTAATTTACCGCTATAAATCGTAAAATAGTCATTCGCGACGAAAAGTTCATGAAAGAAAACTTGTTTATTTTGATATAATTAACTATGTTTTGGCACTCAAAATTCCATATTCGATTATTAGCAAACGCTTCACATTTACCAAGATTTATTTGATGTGTTAAATATGCATTGTGAGCAGTTAAATTTTGTAGTTTTAGCAGCCAAGTTTTATCTTGGAAGACCAAAATTCTTTTTTATGTTGGAAATAATTTTTTCCGTGCTGAAAGTAATTTAAAATTTTTACTGGGGACAGAAATTATTTAATGCTAGACTAGATATGTACTATTGTAATGTGAAAAATGACTCGGCTTTTAATTCTTGGACTCATGTGCAGATTTTAGAATAATTTAATGCAATAGTTAAACTCGTTTAAAATGTTCCAAATTTTCAGATTGTTTTGCAGCTATTGATTTATAAACATGATTGTAGGTAGGTAAATTGAGCAGCAAGTTTTTTGAAAGTTTGTGATACATATTTTTTCATATCTCTCGTTCAGGGTTAATGCTTAAAACGCTTACAATGAAGCCCCGTAAAACTCTTGAAAAAAACAGTATTGGATTATAGATTTATTTATATACTTGCAATTTCAATATATTAGGTTAAAATTTTCTTTAACATGTTGATTATGTATAAGTATATATGTGTACCACTATGTAAATTACTCATTTGTGTATTGGAATATACAAATAACATTTCAACTTTTTTTCTACCTTTTACAACGTAAATTTTAGGGTAAAAGGTAACAAATTATGGTTTAATTGTATTCCTTTTGATTTTCAGAAAAGTTAAAAATTATATTAAAGCAGTAAAGCTGGTTGTTCAGTACAACTTCTTCTTACCTAACTAAACTGACAGTAGCAACGACACAACCGTAGTCAACGTGTTAATTCATTTGCAAAGCAATATTTCATACTGATCTTGATTTACTCAAAAAATTTTTTTCAAAATTCACTTTAATGAAGGTATTTTGTCTTCCAAATTTTGAATCATTTTCTGGCTTTAAGTGTATGTAAATTTTTACAAACCTTGTGGCTTCTTCAACATGTATTGTCTTGGGTGAGCATAATGCCATAACCTGAAACTGATGTCCCTCCAGTCAAGCTTGAAGTTTCAGAGCATGCATAACTTTATGCAATGTAACTGATGAATACTAACTGATGAATACTAACTGATGATGGCAACAGAGAACTCAAACAGTTATTCACTGCTTAAACTGGTCATCCTGATCATTTAATATAAAACAGAAGTGACTTCATACTTCCTTATTATTCAAAATCTTGGTAATAACACAGTATCCTTTTCATTGGAACTAAGAATTGGAATGAATGCAATCCCTGCTGAAATCCAGGAAAAAAGTTCTTAGGATGCTTTCAAAACAAATCTTGAATCCCTCTTCCTATCAAAATATTAATCATCTAAGGTAATTCAAGTCAATTTATTTTTTCTTTTGATATGACTTTACTTGATAAGGTAATCTAGCATGATAATTATATAGATCTTATGCTCCTAATTGTTTTTATTGAATGTACTATCCCCATTTAGCTTATATTAACTATATCTTTCTTTGTTAAGAAATTAAGCCTCAAAACATGACCAGTCTTGTATGCCCCTAGGTTAAGTAAATTAGGTTAAACATAACTGAACACTTTAAAAATAGCTTGGTGATAGGATGACCTAGAAGTTGCTGAACTTATTTTGGCCCACAAGAAGCTATACTCAAATATGTCCATTGTACTAGACTTGAGATTTAATCTATTGCTGTATCACTTGTGAGACAGCAATAAATAAATTGTTTAAATGTATGCGTAAAACTTATACAGGTTTCATTTATCAATAACCTTGTCTAAGTAAGATTAGCTATAACTATTATTCTAGCATTATTAAGAATTAAAGCAAATCAATATCTGTAACTAAAAATCTTAAAATGGATACCATCCATTTATCTCTTTTCTAGTATATTAAATAGAAAAAAACAAGTTTAGTTATTTCAACTAGGAAAGGTAAATGTTTTTAGGTAAATTTTCTAGTATTACATGAATTAGGTTTCTCATTTTTGTAACATGAAGGAATATAGGACAATTACTGAGCATTTTTGAAAGAAGAGAGTCCAGAAGCCTTGCACTTACAATTTGCTTTTGATTTCCACTTGGTTCAAGCTTCATGGTCTGCGCAATAAATTTAATACCTTTTTTATTCAACTTGAGCAAGTTTTTTATATGAACATTGATTTGCTAGTGAATTTGGGCAAAAATTTGATTTTTTTTTTTTTTCAGATTTTTTGACCAATTTTTTGGTGTTGAAGATTTGTCTCGCTTAGCATACATTTTAACAAAACATGATTTTTTAATTTAGAAAAGAAGTAAGCACCTGCTCAAAAAATCATGCTAAGCCAATTTAACTGATATTTCAGGGCATTGACAACATTCATTCCTGAAAACTTCTCCCTAAACTGTTTGAACTTTGAGAGGCAAAGAATTAAAACTTCTGGAACTAATAATATTTGTTCGTTGTTTTTATGCTTGTATGGAGCAAAATGCAGTCTTGTAATTAAGAAAGTAAGGCAATTTTAAAATAAAAATAAAAGAACAATAAAATGTTGATAGGTTAGGCTACCTCCCAAAAGTAATTTTTTTGCCAAACTTTTTTAAACTGGATGAAATTTAAACTTTTGCATATCTTGTTTAAAAATCTACTCATTCTGGTATAAACTTTCTTGTAAGGTTAGATGAAGAATGCAACTTGACTTGTTAATACAGTGAACTATTTTCTAGCAAATGTGGGAAATAGGAGACCTGCTATGAACGTTGCTTAGTTAGGGTCTGGCGACATGCAATGCACGAGAGTTCAGGTGTATAAAAATACACCTGATGATTAATAATTACATATACTTATATGGTTGTATATAAAAATATGTTGTACATTTTAACATATGAGGTATGTTAACCCTTTTGCGTATTATCCCATGTTAACTCATGGTCATTTATTGTGTTTATTTGGTCCTTTAATGTGCTAACTCTTGGTTTCTGAGGCTGAGAAGATCTAAAAGAAAAAGTCATCTCCGAGTTAACTCAGTAAACAAACCTCTGGCTACTGTAAATGTGCAACAGTAGCGGTGATGGAAGTGGTCACGTGCCAATTGTCATTGTGACGCACGGTGCATAGTGTTCATGGAGCACGAGTGTCTTCAGTTGTAGATTGCTACCGTTTTCGTACTTTACTGTTGTTTTCTGCTTTCATATTTCATGTTGTTCTATCCCAAGTTAACTCCGGATAGTACGGAGGTCGAGTCATGAGTAAACTCGTTATAGACCAAAAATTATTGTTCCTATAATGTTGAATAAATAATAAACTACAAGTATTTGGGATTTTAAAACGAGGATGATGTTGCCGTTTGTCTCCCGCAGGTGAGATAAACTCGTTATCTGCCTGTTACTAAATGGCAACTAATTTAGGAAAATAAAACT
>JACJUY010000826.1:149616-186122 GCA_014220935.1 Platorchestia sp. MABIK
TGGTGATGACCATGGAGAACTACTTGGCTCAATAACGTCCAAACTATTCAACTCCTGACACTGACGTTCAATTTCGTCAGCTATGGGCTGAGGAAAATGCCTAGGATGCTGAGAAATTGGAGTATCGTCCGTCAATTTAATTTTATGCTGAGTTACCGTAGCAAGTCCAATGTCGTTATCACCAGCACTAAAAACTGGTCCATATTTACTCAGCATTGCATAAACAGAGTTCTTTTGGTCATCGTCAAGTTCAGGAAGAGAGACCTGCTTCCTAAGATCATCAATGTCGACAGAATCTGAGGTTTCATCAACACTCTTGGGTAGTTGGACAACTGATGACAAGGTACCAATTACCTGTCCCTTCCCAATTGAAACACTCGACTCACTAGCCGCAATTAACATATGCTTACTATTGACACAGGAAATACCAGTGAAACCATGCACTCTATTCACCAGCGACCGATCCATGCCATAATCTGAATAAAGAAACGAGTGCTCTGGCTCAAGGCATGACGCTTCATAAGATACTGGAATAGCCTCAACCTCTTGCCTTGCTCCACTTTAACATCAGCTGTAGCCACACAACTGAGACCAACAAACATCTGGTTGTGAGCTTTCCCAGACAAATCCAAATAAATTTCACATGAACCTCCACCACAAAAATGCTTTATCAACAATTGTCGCTTAACACAAAATTCAATGGAATTGCTTTCCACAAAATCAACACCAAATACTAAATGTACACTGGTGTTAGACACAACTGGGAAAACTGCAAATGAAGCTTCAGTCATTTGTACACCATGGATACTAAACAAACAATTCACTTCCCCTGTGCTAGACAGAGCACTTTTACCAATTACATTAAAAACTTTTTGTTTCTCAGACATTGATAATTTCAGTTCTTTCACTAACTGCTCTGAAATTAGGGAAGATGCTGCACCAGAGTCAATGACAGCTAAATTTCTTTATTATTAATTTCCACTAAAACTTTCAGTAAGTTAGAATCACCACAAACAAAATTTACTATTTTCCCTGGTACAGCTGAAACATCTGGTGTCATAGCCTGAGGAGCAGGATCAGCAGCAGCTGACTCTACCAGCTTCTCAGCTTCCACTGCTGGGGTTGAACTCGGCCTCGATGGTCCCCCACTCGCAACGAGACTGGTCAGTTTTCCGTTGGATTCCACGCTCTAGATTTTGATTTAGAGCAGTAATTTGGGTCATACTTAGGACACTGCTCTATGTGGTGATCCTTACCACAAATCAAGCAAGATTTTGAGGCCTTATAGCAGTCTTTCCGTGAATGATTTCGATTCTTGCAGTACGAACAGCCACTTCTCTCATTTCTATTACTCTCCCTCCACTGCAACTGAGAATTACAGCCGCTAGTAGGTCGTTGGGTCTTGCTCTGCTTCTCATCCTTAGGGAGTGGACGAGTACCAGAATATACCTTAGTTTTCGCAGATGGCAGCGGAACTAGAGCATCACTGAAGTGGGGGAGTTCACCGTCTTTCTGTCTTGACCACATAACAGATCTAGGCTTTTCTTGTTGCAAATCCTTTGCCATCTGAACGAGGCTGTCAAAATTCAGGCGTTTCTTCCCACCAGTGGCAGTGGCTTTGAGAGCTCTCTCAGTATCATGAATTTTAGACCTGACTGAGGGAGGCAAGGACTCCAGGAAATGCTGTCTAAGCTGCATGGCACACTCCTTCTGATCATCAGGATATGCCAGCTCAGCAATTTCAATTAGTTGCATTCTATAGAGATCCCATTTTTCTCCTGGCTCTGGCACTGCTTCTCGCAGTTCTTTCCTCCAATGCTTCTTACCCTTTACCTTCTGTTTCTTGTAATACTTCAGTAACACCATTTTCATGTTGTTATACTTGAGCTTTCTTCCACCACGGACCTGAAACACAGTTAGGAGGTCTCCTTCCAGAAACTCAGCCAATTTTTGAGTTTTATCATAGGCATTTCCCTTAAATTTTTTCTGGAAGTAGCCTTCAAATGTGGTGAAGAAGTCTTTCAGTTTTACTTTGACATTGATGTTGAACTTGGGTGGAGTGACGACCTCACGATGGTCCGCACGTGTCCACGATCGGCGCTGAGCACGAGGCATGGGCAAGTCACCATCATCATCTGAGTCATCCGTTGATGGCTCTAGGCTTTCACTAGACAGGGTTGTCTTGGATGAGGACTCTGAAGATGAAATCACAATTTCCTCAACTTTAACTGGCCTTTTAACCTTCTTCTTTACTGCCAACTTCCCCAATTTCTTCTAAAGAACCTCCCCTTCTGCAAATGCCAATGCACAAGACTTGGCCTGCTTTTGATCACTTGCTCTGGAGAACTTAGGAGAGAGGACTTCATCCGAGGTTGCGGAACTTGACTTCAGAGGATCCCCCTCGGTTGGCTGCTCAGGATCACTAGGCAAGATGTGAGTACATCGGTCTTCTCCCGAACTCCTGGTCCAATACCGATCAGAGGCAATTGTCTCCAAGGTTGCATACCATTGCCGGTATGTGAGACACTGGTCTGGCTGCTCAACAATGGTGAGCAGCAAAGCCTCAGCACGAGCAACAAGTTTTTGCAGATGATATGCTGCTCTTTCACTTCTCTGNTTTCCGTCTAATAAAGTTGTGGCATATATCGATGATATATTAATTATGTCTTCATCGTTTGCTGAGCATATCAATCTTGTATCTAAAGTCCTTAAGACATTGCAGTCCTATAATATCAAGATTAAACCTCCTAAATGCGAGTGGTTTTGTTCAGAGGTTGAATACCTTGACCATTTAGTCAGCCAGTCAGGCCTTAGAAAGACTCCTGATTATGTCAGGAAGGTAACTAATTATCCCCAACCTAAAACAGTAGGAGAGTTACGAGAGTTTTTGGGGTTCATTAATTTTCAGCGGAAGTATCTTCCAAATTGTTCAGAGATCCAAAAACCGCTCTCTTGTCTGACTGGTGGTCGTAAATCTAAGATGCTTGACTGGACGCCAGAAATGCTTGATGCCTTTAATAGACTCAAAACAGAAATGGAACAGGACCTAGAACTGGCTTACCCTGACTATAGTGAAAGTGCAGCTAAGTTAGAATTATGGGTAGACGCCTCTGCTCGGGGGTCTGGTGCATATTTGGCTCAAGTGCAGCAGGGTGTTCATTGTATAATTGGATTTGCATCTATGACATTCACTCCTACTCAACTAAATTATTCTACTTTGGAGAGGGAATTGACTGCTTTGCGTTGGGGTGTTGAAACTTTTCGTCCATTCTTGTATGGTGTTCCATTCATTCTCTACACAGATCATCAACCTTTGGTACATTTGCACAACATGAAAATTGTGTGCTCACGATTGGCCAGAACTGTTGAAGAATTATCTGATTTTGTGTTTGACATTGTGTATGTACCAGGCCATCTCAATTCGGCAGCTGATGCTCTATCACGTATTGGAGTGCCGAGTCCTCCCTTGAATTTTCAGAGGGATAAAACCTTACCTAAGGGTTTGGTTGTAGATAGCCCACTGGTACCGGGAGGAGGTGATTCACTCTATATAAGTCTCCATCGAGCATTGTCCAGAGTATTAGATCCATTGAAGTTGCCCAATTCGGACGTAGAGTTGAGAGCACTGTTGGTCGATGATCTCCTGAGCAATTCAACCAAGTACAAAATGAATCTAGATCGAAATTCACGGAAGCACCTTAGGTTGATGCGCTTACCAGGTCAGTTGCCATCCCTTGATGTTCTCTTAGCAGCTAGTAGATTGTTCAAAATTAGGATTTTCGTTTATTTTTGGAGTGACCAACCTGTAATTTACCAATTGGATGACTTCTCACGGATCATACATTTGCAGTGTATTAGTGGGATCCATTTCAACCCACTCATTGAAATTAATGGTTACTCATTGCCGGATTTTTCTGAGTGTACAGTCAATTCGGTTGGAGAACAGTTGGATGCCACCCACGAAGTGAATCATACTGTTGTGGAAACTGACAGTGAGTCTGATGATAGTCTGACTAAGTCACTATTATGTTTGGAACGACGTGTGAAAATTTGCAAGCATCAAATCAGTTCTCTTCCACAGGTTTGGTCAAAAATTGGTAGCTATGACTTGTGTGCTGTACTAGATAGTGGTGCGGAAATCAGTCTAGTTTCAGAGTCAGCACTTGAGTTAATTTGTGAGTCTGGAGTTGCTTTTTGCATAGAGGAGGAGAAGCTGTGTGATATTGTTGGAGTCTCTGGGGTGAGAGTGCCCATTGTCCATACTGTTGAATTGTCTTTCTCAATTGGATCGTATGAGATGGCAGTTGCACATAAATTTGCCGTTGTTAGTAACGATATCCTTCCGCATTGTTTTCTGCTAGGTTTAGACTTTATGTTGCAGCATGATTTGACTATTATTTCAGTGTTTTTGCTTGCAAGCGTGACTCTACCATTATAGCCAAGCTCACACCAAGGAGTTCGCAGGACATCATTGGATCTCATATTTTCTCTGTGACTGCTATGGAACCTGAACCACGAATGGAAGTTAGCACCGGGGATTTGAGATTTGAGATCAAATCTAATTGTGGTGCGATTGCGGGTCTTTCACTGCTGTCGGATGAGGAGACCATTAAGCAGCTACAGATTCGGTGCCCTGACCTTCGGAAACTAAATCGGTTTCTCAAGGATAAAGTACCTGCGAAGGAATGGCCTAAAAAGTTGAAGGCTTTTAAATACCATTTTCCTAAGTTATCAGTCATTCAGGGAATTATTGTCTATTCTGGTTCAGTGCCCATTCCAGTCATTCCATTTGAATGTTTAGTTGAAATTGCTATCACGTTACATTTCAATTTTGCCCATATTGGTCAAGATAAATTGTTGGACCTTCTCTTTGATCTGGTTTGGCATCCCTCAAAGTACAATGTTGTTAGGGATGTTTGCACTACTTGCCATCATTGTCAAGTCATCAAAGAATTTTCATCACCTGTGATTCCACCCACTCTGAAGATAAGCACAAGCTATCCTTTTGAGCTTGTAGCTGCTGATCTGATTTCTCTACCTAGGTCCCCTAAGGGTTTTATTGGGTGCTTGGTGGTGGTGGACCACTATTCAAAGTGGGTAACCGCAATTCCCATAAAAAATAAAACTAGCTCTGCCATCATTGATGCATTCAGAAGTCATGTGTTTCCCTTTTTGCCAAGGGTTCCATCTAACTTGCTCACAGATAATGGTCCAGAATTTACATCTTCTGAATTTTCTGAATTAATCATGGGATCAAATGTCCATCACAAGCTTACTACTCCTCACTGCCCATCTAGTAATGGTGCTGTAGAGAGAGTGAACCGTACCATTAAGAACTTCATCCGTAATTTAGCGGATGAGCAGGGATCTTGGGATATCCTCCTGCCTAGAGTTCTCATTGCCTATAATAATACTGTTCATGCTGAATTACAGATGTCTCCCTCAAAGTTTTTGTTGACTAGAGCGCATGAGGTTAGCAGTGATCCACCTCTTTTGGGGAAATTAACTGAACGCTGGAGGGCTGGTAACCCAAAGTTTTCACCTTTTAAAAATGGACAAATGGTTCTAATGAAAATTCACCATAAAGGGCTTTTGAACATAAATAAATTGAGCCCAAGTTTCAGAGGTCCTTACTGGGTGTCTAAAGTAAATGATAATGGGGTAACCTACGAGCTTTCCGATCGGAGCAGTGATCGAACTGTCAAAGCTCATCATACACAGTGTTATGTACTTAGGTACAAACTGTGAAATTCCACCACCAAAAGAGTGAACGGCGGTTCGTGGACCTTACGCCCGATCGGTTGGNNTCTTCTAATTGATAAATTGCTATTGGAAAAATAGTGATACAAATGAAAAGGTAATGGACAATAATGATTTGTTGATGAAATAGAGACACTGAGGAATGGAACGGAGCAATAAATGGAACTAAAAATGGACCCATAAATGGTGCATGGACAGGTGGGACAAAGACACTGTAGAAAATAAACCAAAACCATTAATTCATTACCTGTCAATAGAAGTAACCAAGAGACCAGTGGAGGGAACGTGAGGAGATTGGGATGCAACATGCACACATCTCAACTAGCAATATAGTATAATACATGCAAAAAGATATTTACAGAAATAATAAGAGAATATGGTATTTACAAAAAGAAATGCATGACTCAAAGAAACAAATTACACTATTTAACTTAAATGAATGAGAACATAAAATAAAAAAATTCCATAACTCAACAAAAAGAACTTAAAATAATAAATCAACTAATAGAAATCAAACAGCAAAAAAAATAATAACTGAATTTCAACACAATAAATAATAGCAGAACAAGCAAGTAACAAAACACAGCAAAATTACTCACGTATGCTTAAGAAAGATTACTCATTAATTCACCTACCAGTGCAACTGGAGCTTCACTTTTATTTAGAATTTCCTTAGAGTCTTTACTAATATTTTAGAGTAGTTAAATTTATTACCAACTGAAAGAATGATAATGTACAATTAGGCTAAAATCAAACAGAAAATAACAAAAATTATTCAAGTAAAAAGAGGCAGGAAGGCTGTGCTATAAAAGTAGCAACACAACCCCCGGTTACAATGATAGTATTTAAATAACTTAAATATTAATTCTATTAAATAAATAAAAATGGATTTTTTTAACATTATCTCGGAAAAAGTATTACATTGAAGGACATGAAGGACATGGTCTGGGTCGAATTTGGAAAATGGTAGGTTTTCGGTTTATAAACTCACAGAAAATTTTTTGCGTTTCCAATGATATAATTGGCTCCCAAGTACGTTCATCGGTTCGTCTGCTAGACGGAGTAGAAGACGCGCACTAACGTGACCTTGGCGCGCTAATGGATGAGTGATATCCCCTTTCCCCCCTAATTACGAATCAGTTTTGAGTGTTCCTCTACCTGAATAGCAAGAGAGTTCATTCATGGCTTTGCTTGAAATGCGTTAGTACTCAAACGAAACATTCTAACACTCGGTGTTAATTATGATGTAACTGAGTGTTTTGAGTCCTGCAACTCTGAGTCATCAGCTAATTAGATGTTGTGTAAATATATAATCGCCTCCTGCAGTTTTGAAGGTACAAGAATGGCCAATATATCATTTGAAAGGGCTCAAAAAGAGCTACCAAGCGATGGAGTCGATTTAAAAAAAATAGTTTGTAATTTAGAAAAAAATCCTTTTTTGAAAAAAGACTGGTGTTCTGAAACTTCCATTTATGTCTATTGATATGGATCCTTTCCCAGAGTTTTAAAGGTACAGGAATGGCTAATAAATCAATCGATAGAACTTAAATAGAGCTACAAAAGCAGTTGAGTTAATTTTAAAAGAAGAATTAGCTCAAAAATTGTGAAAGAAAATTTTTTTAAAAAATGGCTCTCTCATGAAAACTTGTCTTTTGACCTTTGAAGTGTTCCTTCTCCCACAGTTTTGAAGGTACAGCAATGGCAAATATATCAATCAAAAGCAATTCTAAAAATCTAGAGAGGCAGTGCAAAAGTTTTTTATTTCAATTCATGTTGAAAATTATAAGCAAAATAATTCGAAAAGCAAAAAGAGTGGTCTGTTTTTGGGGAAAAAATTCTTAAAATTCAGAAGATCAAATTGTCGAAAAACTTTTCCACCGGATCTTTAGACAAGACAATTAGCTACCTAGAAAACCTTTTTTCAGTTCAGTAATTTCAAAATTGTAGGTGATGGGTCATTTTCCACAGCTCGCACTTTTAAGGGTTTTTTAAAGAAAATCATGTTTCTTATAAATTAAAAAAAAACACATGAGTTCAAAAAGAAATACCGCATCATTTTACACTTATTGTGAAAATTTCAGAAAAATTCATCGAGAACTGACGGCCTTTTGGTTTCACCCCAACCGTGTCCTCAAATGTACCTCCGTTTTGAGAAGCCCTGATGTAGCATGATATATCTGCTCATATTGCATTCCCATAGATTTGTCTGCATTATTTTTAATAAATTGTTACATTGTAATGTCTACTTTGTCAAATCCTGCTTAACCATTTACAGCTAAATAATCTGCAATCATTAAAGAAACAGCCTTCATGTGTTGTATTGTATTTTTTTTTATCAAAATAGGTTCCCAACTTTTCTTTTAAGTTTACTGATGAGTGGTAGGTATGTAGTTCCTTCATTGTTTTTATTTTGGTCACAACTCAAAAACTAGTGTCATATTGATAATAATGGGGGTTGTAATAACAAAATGAAATAAAAATCAGATGGTATAGTGTTGTGATTTATGGGTGCTTCAGCACTCAAATTTTTCTAGTACTTCTCATCACTTATCTCTATTTCTTCTTCTAATTCATGATGTTCCTTATCATGCTACATTTCTCTTGGAAGTGTAATGATGCGGATGGTATTATTTAATAAGATGATGATCTGTGATCACCTCATTCAATCTCTATCCTTGCACCAAATTTTACAACTTCACTTTAAAGCTATTGTCCACTTCCTTCAGCCTACCATTCAAAGTAAAACATAAGGGCATGGATGAAATGATAGAAACAGTTATGTAAGAAACAGAATAGTGGGGAAATTACCAAATTTATGCTGACATGTATTGCTTTTTCCTGTCTCTTGATGTGTGGAAAGGTTGAAATCAAGCATTTAAGCCTTAAAACTGCAGAAGAATTTTTAAGTGCTTCATAGAATGCAATTAAGCACTTAAAACTGCAGAAGAATTTTTAAGTGCTTAATTGCATTCTATGAAAATTTGGAAGTAACTGAATGAAATTTGTGCCACCATAATTTCATGAATAAAAGCTCCACAGAACAGTAAAGTCCCCCTTTTACTGGACTCAATTTTTCCTTTTTAGAATTTTTCTCATATGGGTTCAGATTGAGTTTTTGCATTTTTCAAATCTCATTGTTGCTATCCTTTTTGACCTAGAAAGTGTTTGACATTTAAAAAATTCAAGTAATTCACTCAAAGTTTATTGTTTTCTTAAATGTTCATCATTCAGCATTCAAATTTCTCTTTCTTATGCTCCCATGATAAGTGAGCTAAAGTGGGTTTCTTATTTTTGATCCATCCAGGTAGGCATACTAAAAACACATTAGGAATATCTGATGGGTCATTCACTTTTGTAATCAGTCCACATATTAAGATATGGATAAGAATAGCTTTGTCTCATTTGTGTTCATGTTTACTCTGGGCTAGGCCGGCGCATTGTCAGTCTTACGTGCCGTATGTGTGCCAACTGTGCTGTTTATTTTTTCTTCTCTTAATATCCCACCTTTTTTGTGAAAATATTGTTACTGCAACAGTGCAATTCATGGCTTTAATTTGTTTGAATCATTTGTTTTCATTATTATTTTTACCATCAATTTCTGAAACATTTTATGTGTTCTTGCAGTTCTGGTGTCCAACTCCGTGCAATGGAGACTCAACAGGAAAATCAAAGCACCCCAGAAGGTAAAGATATTGATCTGGCTAGCTCCGATTCACTTGCAGTTTCTAAGCCTTTAGAAAAGAATGGTGAATTAAATGTGAAAAATATTGATGGCAGAACAGATCAGAAAAACTTTCCTGCTATTGGGGATGTGAATGACCTTGTGGGCGAGACAGGACGAGTTAGCAAGTCTGTCCGCCAGTGCATCCATGCTCTACAAGAGGCTCCTGACACAACCCACAAGTTTGCGGCACTGATGCTGGTTACGAAGATCATCAGAGCAGAGTCCTTAGATGAGAGGGTAAAGCTGAAACTTTTCGATGCAATTGGAACAGAATTCTTGACGAATTTAGTCAGAGAAGATGTTGGTCCAGAGGGCAGACCTGATCCGATATTCAAGTCCATTGCCCTCTCTATTCTATCTTTTTTTGTTACAACTGGCCATAGAAAAAGTTTCTTTACATCTCTCATTCCAGAACTGTTAGATATAGTGTCAGAGTCAGAGTTACACAGTGATAATCTTGCGTTGGTGCAAGATGCTTTCCAGTGTCTCGATGGTATTGTTGCACACAAGCCTGGTCGTAAAGCCTTGATGAATCATGATGGTTTGGATGTCTTAGTAGATGTCTATAGACTCGAAAATTTTTGTCAGGGGCATACTTTGAAAACATTGATGCTTATCATGTCTGAGGAAGGACCTAATACCTGGCTGCAGCATCCCAACAGTTTCATGAAATTCATAACACATGTTTCACAAGAATTTGGTTCAAATCACTCTGAGCGTAAATTTGAACTTTGTTCAGTCCTCGTCGAGCTGCTTCACAGTATGAATGGAACAGAGCAGTCAGACGGTGGCTACGATTGGCAGAAGATGATACACCGAGGCTTGTGTGATATAATTTTGAGCAAACTTGGCAGAGAACAGAGGTATCAAGGCTTGCATCTAGCCGCTGTGGCTCTGGATGAGCTGGGGCCTACGTGGGTGATTGCGGGTGGTCCAAAAGGTCAGCACTTGATGCTGGCTATGGTACACTTGGCGTGTGTAGAAGTACGGATGAGTCTTGAGAGCGAGTCCTTCGAGAAAACGGTGGTATTAGCTCCCCAAACGACCTCTTGTTACCTGATTCTCGAAAATGCAATCAAATTTCTCGTAAACGGAGCGATGGAGTTGGAGGAAAAACAAAAGCAGCAGCTGTACGCTGCCCTCAAAGGTGCCTTCAACGCAGTTCTTTCGTTTTTGAAGAGTGTCACTGAAGAAAAGGTTCATACCAGTTCTTCATCGACGCAGATGTTTGTTTGTGCTACAATCCGCGTATTAGGGGCATGGTTAGCTGAGGAAACAACGGCCAACAAAAGCGAAGTTTATAGCGTACTTCCCCTGGTTGTTAGTCTGTTGAAGTATAACTTTTATTTCAACATGGATACTTCGAAGAGCACACGAAAAAAGAAAAAAGTAAACGAGCCTGTAGAAACCGAGTTGCCCGACCTGCTGCGGTTCTTATTGCCGGGTTTATGTCATTTGACTGCCGAGGATGAACCTAGAAGTATATTGCTTAACCTTGGAATAGAACAGTTGTTATTCGAATACTTGACTATTAAATATGAAGCGATACGAGTTTTGTTCTCGTTTTCCAAGGAAGATGGCAGTTCTGCTTTGTCCTCCTCCAATGACAAATTTGAAGTGTGCGACACGCTTGTCACTCTCTGCTCTATTTTTATGAATATTGTTGTTACATGTCCCAAGGAAGTACACTCAAATGAGCTGTATTACAAGTTGCTCAAATTTATTTTTAGAATAATTACTGAAATTCCTTCGGAGAAATGCTACTTAAAATTCTGTGGCAATGTATGCGTGCTGGGACTTATGATCTTACGGCATCATTTCGTCCGTGTCAAACACACTGATTTTGCCATCTATAAATTCATCCAGAGCACCGTACGCTTTCTTTGGGATGCGCACAACGTTGAGGAGAGCTTGGACTACGCCACGCTTGTTGTATCACAGAAATATCGCATGCTTTGGGATGAACTCATGGAGCTGTGGCATCTGGGTATGCACAATCTGATGATGCTTCTCGCTCCTGTACCATGGCTGTGCGACTTTCTATTGGAATGCGAGTGGCCACAGACCATCATTCAGACGCTGGCTCAGGTCAAAATAGATGGTGTTGACCCTGGCTTCAAAACTGTCATTGAAGATATGCTCTGTATGATGGTGCGCTGCTCCGAGCCTGCTAAACGCACCCTCAAACAAGCCGAAGCTGTCAGAGTGGCGAAGTTACACGAAATGGAGAGCCTTGTGGTGCAGTTGTCATTGTAATATTTTCATGTATTAGTCAAGACATAAAATCAATTTCTTCATTCAAGTATTTACGTGTTTAATTTGTACACCATTTTCGTTTGTCTTTACTTTAAGCTCTATTACGCGCATCCGCTTGTCCCTATGATGCCACTGTCGTATTCAATTTTGACCGCCACTTTTGCTGTTTTCACGCCCACGTTTTCTTTCTTGATGTCTCAGTTTTGTCAAATATTGTTAGTTTGTTAGTTAAGCCTGAACAACATTGTGAGCCGCTATATCCGATTGGCTCATTGAAGGCACACCGTGCAGGGGAATTGCGCAATTTCTGCCGCTTTTACTCGTGAGTTTTATCCGTAGCTATGAAGAATGGATGTTCGTCTTTGAGTGCTATCAAAAATATCAAGGCGAAATTTTACATTGTTTCCCGCGTGATAATTTCTACAGTGTCGTTCGCTCCTAACAGTTTTTTGATTGGAAAACTTTATGTAAATCGTAGATTTATTGGATAGCGGAGTTTGTTTCATTTAACTTAATTTTACTGTAATATTCGTTCTTATTTTAGTTGCCAAGTTTGTGCGCTGATTTCACTTTTTTCAGAATTTCACGCTTTCCCCCATTCACTTACAAAATTTTTTGGTTTGGCTGAAGGATGTCTTTGAGGTTTATTTTTAAGTATTTTATTCTTACACTTGCATACAGGCTTTTTATTTTTTGTTGATATGACCCCTCAGGGGAATATAGCTATTGTATCTATGGAAATTAGTAATCCCAGGGGAAAAATGCGAGGTCCCGAGCTAAGAGTTAAGTAGGCCTTTTA
This sequence comes from Platorchestia sp. MABIK, assembly GCA_014220935.1. Classification (NCBI taxonomy): domain Eukaryota; kingdom Metazoa; phylum Arthropoda; class Malacostraca; order Amphipoda; family Talitridae; genus Platorchestia; species Platorchestia sp. MABIK. The sequence continues at coordinate 162,156 of JACJUY010000826.1, forward strand.
TTTGTTAAAATGGGCATTTTTTTTTTAAGGACCTTTTCCGGTTCACTGCTGTTCGGCTATTCGGTGCTTAATTCTTTCTCCTTGTTTCATAAACTTCGTTTTCTACTTGCTGTTTCTATGCACTTAGTGCACAAATCCCGCGTTCCCTTAAATTCATACTAAATAGTACCATCTTCCTTTCTTTCTTTGGAACGCCTTTTTGATGGATTGATAAAATTCTTAAAATATTGCACTTTGAGCTCATTTATTTTTTAACGTTCAATTTTCTTCTGAAATTTGAAGTTCCGAATTTTATCTTAAACATAAAAAACGCTATCCTTTCGGCAAACAAACTATACTAACGTAAGCAAAGTGAAGATTGCAGTTCAATTTATTCACCTGTTTTCCCTCAGAGCGTAAGCTGAAGATGGTTTGTTTCCGTTATCATTTCTTGGTTGCCGCAATGCTGTAAGATTTGTTCAATCGCCTGAATGCTGGTCTGTGTGTGATTTGGTGCTGGCATCGTAGGAGAATTATTTCTTTGGCTTTTACTCAAAGCTGCCCGTAGTGTGGTTTCATGCTTTCGACAGGTATACACCTGGGGTTATATGTTAATCTTAAATTTTATTTTCCGCGTTTCTCATGAAAAGGCCTAGTTTACCTCGTGACCGACTTGTTTGAAATAATCCCAGTTTTAACCGTTTTCTTGTTACTTCACCCATTTCCTTCTAGATTTAAGAGGCCAACTGTGTTAAACTTCGATTACTTGTTTTGGAGAGGTATTCATCTACCCACATGTGTAAGCGTCTTATGTGATTGATCTCAAAAGCAAAGAGGTCCTCACTCAAGCATTTTGTTGCAATGCTGCATAACAAGACTAGTTACCCGATTGAAAGTTGAGCTATTAGTTCGTTCTGTCCTGTAGCATGAGGTATGTGGCTCAGTTTAACATGAGGTAAAGAATACGTCGAGGAAAGTCACGGAATTAATTTCATCTAAAATAATTGAGAGTAGGTGAGTATTCCTCTAGAAGAAGGAATTAATTTTCCCGTTTAATTTTCAGCTGTAAGGGTTTGCAGTTCATCTTCTACATTTCACGCCGACCAAAATTACGGCCGATGAATTTTTACCATTCGAATGTTCGGCTTATTTCATAATAATTAAAATTCCAATCCTATTCTTGGAAATAGCGCGACCTCTACTCCATATCTCACTCGTCTTCTGCAGTGGAAGACTTCCGCCGATGTGATTCAGCACAACCTTTCGATATCTTTTCGTTCTACTTTGCAAGAATTTTCCGCAAACTCTTGTTTAGCAAACACCTTGAGATCCTCATGAATTCAATGAATTGACGATTTGGTAAAATGGTTTTCTGTACTGCTAGTTTTTCGCTGCTCTTTTCGATTCATTTGATCATTCTAGGGTTGAAAGTTTGTTTTTACCTTGAAAAGCTTCTTATGACCCATATTGCGAGTCGTTGCTTGAACACACTGCAGTGTGACCCATCGGGGGTCGTTAAATCGATTTTCGATACAACCAAAATCCTATGCTTGTTCAGATTACTAAATTTCAAGTTGCCAAAGCAGATTAAACATATTTACTAGTTTTTTTTCTTTATCTGTATTTATGATGGTCGATTTGTGTAACATTCTCCCAACAAACAGCATGGCTGGCACAATCTGATTGCGTTCAGTCCACATGAATTTAAAGGTATGCATGTCTTCCACTGGGAAGGTAAATTTTGAAATATTTTCGGGCCAGCAGGTGGTGTTTATTTTGATAAATTCACGGATTTGTTAAATTCCTTTCAGCTCTAACGCTCGTTTTAAAAATGACTCGTGTCGCACAAATAACCAATTGATTTTAATATTGCAGGCCAGATGACATCGTTAGACGATGATTTGGACGAGCTCGCGTTGGAGCGTTTAGAGATCCTTGACAATTTACTCAAGGTACGCGAATCTAAATATTTTTACTAAGTAAACTAATCTAGAGTGATGTGATTGTGATTAAAGTTATTAGTAATAACTGTCATGAGAAAGCGAGGCAACTTGTATAATTAGCCTTTTTTTTTATTGAAGTAACGTCAGGATAAGTCAAATACAAGTATTTCTCTTTAACAAAATATAATGGAAATATGAACAATAAATTGATGAATCTAATATAGTCTGTGCCTTTTTTCCTCTTCTTTTCGAATGAAGTTTTGAAAGCAATTAGGATTGCTAGGGATATATATCTATAAGCAAAACAACTTCTGTTAACTCTGGAGCAGTAAAATTTGTAAGAAACTAGTACTGCCAAGTATGTTCTCTCGGAAGCAATAACATGCATGTCTTCAGCCTCCTCCATGGAACTGGTCACGAATTTATTTCCATTTGCAGAACAAGCAAATGTTGGCAGAGTACATGAAGACGGGGTTTTTCAACCTCGGCAAGGCAAGATACTCTTTAGGAGGTCACGCTGTCAGTGCTCTCAGAATTCCAGAAACTTCCATCGTCGCTGCTACAAAAACGTTAAGCAACCAAGAGTATTTAAACTCGCATGTTAGGTATACAGCCAGGAAAATTATCAAGAATTGCGTCGAAGAAAATGAAGATCCTGGTCAAGACCGGCAAATCGAAGAACTTTCGGATGCGCTGGAGGCGAAAGTCAGCAAGCGACCGATCAACTGGTTTAGTGCGCTACCTCCAGTTGCGTTACGACACGCGCAGTCTCAGTTTGAGTCAGCTCTTCAGCTGGCTGCCCAGTGTGCGTCATTACAAGATCAACTCTCAGCACTGAACGAAAGATACTTGAAACTTGAGTCGCAATGAAACACGTTTTTTTATACTTATACGCTAGTATTTGAAGCGCATGTGGTAAATAGACGGTGTATTAGTGTTACATAGGGTATGGTAGCGGATTGAAATTCTCCTTATCTTCCTTATGTCATTTTTCAATTTTACATAAAACATGTATATATTGTGTATTTTGCCACCTATTTTTTTTATTCGAATCAAGCGTTTAACAGGTGAATGTAGTATAAGGTAGCAATTTTGGTAATTTATTAGCACAAAATTTTATGAAATTTACAGTATACATTCATATGCCCTATTTGTACAATTCATTTTGATACACTTTCCATTATAATTTGATTCTTCATTTTAGCGACTTTATTAAACATTAGTACACTAAAAAGTCAGCTTGTTAATAATCAAACCTAGTATGAACGATTCAATACATTATTCACCTAATTTGATATAAATAAATTACAGTTCTCACCCTTAGTACACAATACAGCTTACTACTGCTATTGCAAACTATGACAGCGGAATTTTTTTAAATGACTACCGCACCTTACTATGGAAACGACCTCGTATGTGGTCACATGATAGACCAGCAGAGAATATGATCTTCCCAAAATACACGTTCAACGTATTTCCGCGATTGTAAACGGTCGGTTTGGTTGTGAGTAGCAGAACAGGGGAATCGACTTTAATGCTGGAATACATTTTTCCCGAAACAGAAGAAATTGTCTTTCATTCACACTGCTGCTTGAATAAGCAACCGACCGACTGGTACATGCATATGGTTCAATACGCGGAGATCGTGTTAGCACGTCTTACATGCTGCACCAGGTGCTGTAGATAAGATGGCAATCCAGAGTGAGGATTGCTATGAATCCATAATTTGTCGCTGAATCTTTTCAACTGTAACAAAACGTCTTTATCGAGTGCTGATACAAGATGCACTCAAGGATGCTTGTCTTTACGTTCATTCTGTGGAAAAAGATAAACAGATTAGTGTTTGAGTTGACTTGAGAGTTTCTGTAGGCTCGACTTCAATAATCAGTTTGGGCGTTTTTTTTTCAGAACGTATTCAGTCCTGCCAGCCCACATAGCAGCTGGTTCGATACCTCCACGTTACTCATCATAAACGAATTTAGATTTGTGTCCATAAACAGATTTGTTTACTGCAGCGCAATTGGGGTCATATTACAGAAACAAGTTTCCTTCGAATAAACAGACAGGTGGGTTTTTATATCATGTTAGCTGCCAAGAGATTCACCTGTTTTCACGTATTCATTATTCGATGCTCTCAAAAACGAACGTGTTTCATTTAATTTTACACAAATTTTGAGTATTGAAATTAATTTAGTAACGATCTAAAACGGAATCTTATTTGAACTTCTCGCAATAAACGCGTAAACCATGATAAAACCTAGCTGGTGAAGAGACCATAACGTTAAAAACGAAACTTAAAAAAAAGTTAAACGTGCTAGGACGATTGATGCATTAAATGTTATGAATTCGTATTCCATCATCACGAGCAAAGTAGCTTATGCGAATAATGCACAGCTTCCACAATAGTTTTTTCTTTCTAGCAAGGGACGATATACAGTATAGTCTAAATATGTATGTAGGACACTTTAAAATTCTTTAATTTGGTGTTCGGTGACTCTGATCTATGAATCTTAATGCCGCTCATAGAATACTGCCTGAACTTTAGATCGTCACTAAAATATAGACAAATTATACGAGCAAAATAATTTTAAAAGCTACAACGGGCCAAAATTGTGGCACAGAGAAAGAAAAATAAAAAATTGAGATTTAAATTACTGATAATCCACTATACTGAACGGTTTAGCTAAAGCATAAGTAGTTTGTTTCAATAAGATAGCACAGCTTTATCTACCGCGATGGCTAAGTGTTCCAAAACGGATGTTTTAAAATAGAATTGAACTAAGTTTCAGTGTTAGGAGGTTGTAAAGGACAGAATTATAAGACTGGCTTCGAAAGACATATTTACAAGCGCAACCAGTATTTCTCGAGGAGTGACTGCCAAGCATGGCATGGGTGTGTCGAAGAAAACTAAATATACACTCAAATGAAGTACGCATACTCGCACGGTCACCATTGAAGAAACCACTAATCAGATTGGAAAACTGAAGCTGGCATACGGTAATAACCATGCCTTGAGGAATTTTGACAATAAGTGAAATGTCTTCCTTACTGACGAAGTAAGTTTAACTTATTATGTACTGATGATACAAAATGCGTAAGATATAATGGTAGAAGATTATCTAGCAAGTGCGCTAAAAAAAGGTTAAGTTTGGTGGCGATAGTGCTAAGGTTATTAGGAATGTTTTCCAGAGAAAAAACAACTTCTCTCGTCCGATTGAATACTAGAGTAAATGCAGCAATGTACAAAAACATGCTTCAAATTGCTTTTCCAATAATTCACCACTCAACAGGTAAAAATCCTATTTATACGGGATAATTCCGCATGCCATTAAGCAGTTGGTCATGAAATATTTAAAAAAGAAAATTTCTCAAGTTATTGACTGGCCAGCTCAGAGTCCGGACATGAATTGGTTGATAACATTTGTGATTCGTGTAATGGATAAAAAGTCAACGATTAGAGAAGATGTATTGTTCTAATTTCAACAAGAATGGTTGAACATTTGTCAGCAAAATTACTTCATCTTATTAAATCTTGCGGCAGAAGATGGGTAACTGTGATAAAGAATAACGATCTATTCACTAAATACTGAACAGTTTTGTAGTAAAATGCTCAATATATAACTAATATGAAATATTTAAGCAATTATTTTGCTTTTTTACCTTTTATTTTCGTCAGCTGGTTTTCATTTTTTAAATGAATTTGCTAATACATCTTTTTTATTCTGTTCTGACATCTAAAATTCAAGCAGTATAATACGAGGGGTGTTAAAAATAATTTGTGAAAGTTAAATCAAAAACTGAATTCAAATTTTCAAGAAATTTAAGTTAAAAAAGTCCCAAAATTTTGCCCGATGGTGTAAATGTCCCGATAGAAGCGAAAAATCTACCTCAGGTACTGCAAAACGAATTTGTTTTACCAGCGCACAATAATCGGGTTTAACATCTCTGTTAGACCATTGGCCTCTCAGAAACCAAGAAAATACGTGAATCAACACAAGATATAAATTACCTTCTCGTCCGTTTTCGTTGTTCTCCAGTCGTACTGCACGAAATGCAATGCTTTTTCGAACACATGGCACTCCTTTAGACGAAGGCCTGAATAGTGCTCAGGCTTGGTGATGAAACGTCACGAAACAGCCACTCCTGCAAAATACGGAAAATATTTTAGACTGATTTACAACGAGGCTTTACATAGACTTAACTGTAATTTCAGCTAGCGCGTTTTTTCAGGACAAAACGTGTCCTGCCAGCCCACATAGCAGCTGGTTCGATACCCCTGCGCTACTCATCATGAATAAATGTCCAGATTTGCTTTGAAAATAAAGTCTCGCAACTAAAGATGTTTTTAAGAATTTCATTATTTACATGAACTGAAGCTTTATCATCTCAGGATATCGCAACTAAAATAACCACATCGCCTTTACAGCTCAAGCTCGCAGTTATCGATGTAAAATTTGTTTACTTACCAGTCTCTTTTGAGAGGATTTGCCACCCAGCCGTAAAAGCCAGTCCAACTTCCATTGATCAGCTACGTTTTCCATCCACTGTGAGCGAAAAAATGCAGATAAGTTAATTTATATGCCAAAAGTAAACGGATCGTGACCACAATTTCATATTCCCAATTGCAAGCATCATGCAATGTAAAATAGTTCAACACATCCGAGAGTAGCTAAAGTAACCTTCGACCAGCAAAGATGCCACAAAAAACATTAGTTATAAAGTACATTCCTGAGAGAAAAAGCAACACTTACTGGAACAATGCCTCGTCTGTGACGAAGAAAATTACGTAACCGGTTCACAGGTGCCGAGAAGAAAATCAGTGGATCAGGAAGAGTTGTAATTACTCTAGAGATATATGTCACACAATAACATTGAATATAATCAACAGTGATATTATAGATTCACAATACTTACATTTTGAGGCTGTGACATTTTTCGTGAAGTAAAATAAAACAACTAATAGCGTGTGTTCCACATCAAAAAACCTGGAGCTGCTTATAGTATTTAATACAATTTTGACAACGTATTTACAAAATTAATGGAACTTCGTCTTTTTATATTGGTCTCTTAGATTCATAATTAAACTATTGGTATGGCAACGTAATTTCACGCTAGTTATTAGGCGGAGAATTTCAGAGGAGTGGAAATGCATTAAGGTTATTATTATTATTGTTTGTGGTCGCTTTTCCACCGGGGTCGCCAGCTAACAGCAAATGTGGACCCCTTCGCCTTCGCGAAGTAATTAGAAGAGAGTTGGTATGGATTTCGATTGGGAGTGCAGCTGGAATCCCAGAGGTTTCAGCTGCCCGCCCTCCAATAGCCGAGCGCCTTAGTAGTAGTAGTAATAGTAACATGGGTTTGCTAACGCTTCAGTTACTCAAACTGTGTCGCACCGAAGGTCACATAATTTAATCAGTATCGAAGATACATATCACTATCATTTGAAACATCAAAATTATATGAGCATCATGATTATAATTACAACTCAAGGTTACAAGTGTCTCCTCTCCCCATTAGAATTCGTACATAACACAGTACATTCGGAAGCACTTGGCCGCCAAACCCCGTAGGGGGTTTCAGCTGCCCACCCATTTATGGCCGGACGCCTTACCCGCGCTGAAACCCCCCGAGGTACAACGCAGCGCGCTCGGCCATATTACAGATTTATATTTTATTACAATATTACCAGCGCCTTACCCTTGGGGAAACCCCCACCGGGTTGACAACGCTGTGCGATCGGCCACATTATTTCTGCTTCAAATGGGGCAGATGCATTAAGCTTATTTATAGATCTGGTTGATTATTCATTCAAATTCAGTGGAGATTCATCTCCCAAATTTTCCTCGATCAGCCTGTTCGTTTCAGATTTACTTGCAACTGATGCGTAAGAGTTCATAGTCAGCAGTTGAGCACACAGAGGAGTGGCTTACGTCTCGAGGGCTCGCACTGCCAAGTGCTCATATGGAGTTCTGGAGTCCTATGTTGCATAGGTATGCCAGTATCTCCGTCAGGGGGCCACCATCACACAGCAGGTGCTGGATGGTTGCTCGGGTGTTGGGATCTATGAAGACTTCGATATGGGTAGCTCTAGCTTCAGCGAGGTTAGGGCAGTTAACGAGAATATGTGGGACAGTCAAAGTGGCTCCATCACACAGTGGGCAGCCCGGAGGAGCCTCTTCAACGTCCTGGTTCATGAGGTAGTTATGGGTGATCCACGTGTGGCCAGCTCTCAGCCTGTTGATGATCACCTCATATTTACGCTTTAGTTTCAGTTTCTTCCACGGTCCTGGAGTCGGTCGTATGCTGCGGAGAATGCCTCTGCCTTGCCGCCAGGCTTCACTCCATATTTCGTTCATTTTTTGGTCAATGGTCGGATACCAGTCTGTGTAGAAGACGGGTAGGAATTCGGGGGTGGCTAGGGCTGCTCCCTTCGCTGCGCGGTCAACTAGTTCATTGTGGTCAATGCCAACATGGGACGGTACCCAACAAAAGGATACGTTTCTGTTATTTTCGTGGAGTGCATGTAGTTTGTGCTGCAATCTCCTGGACATAGGGTGTCTAGTGCGCTTGTCACGAATGCTGAGTAGAAAGCTTAGTGAATCGGTCAAAACGGTGAAGTTATATTGCGAGGATTGCTCTTGAATTATATTTAGAGCCAGATGTATGGCCTGAAGCTCCGCACTGAAGACGGAGGCGACGGGCGGGAGCGCGACCCTGCGAATTACATCTCCGCATACTGCAGCGGCGCCAACTCCATGGTCGCTCTTCGAGCCATCGGTGGAGATGAAGGTGTTGTTCGAGTAGTTCTCGTGGGCCATTCTGTTGAACTCCAGTTGGTATACGATAGGCGGGGTTGACTCTTTTCTATATTCTTTGAGTTTTAGGTTGATGTCTGCAGGAGGTGTTCTCCAAGTAGGCGTTGTAACGCTGAGCAATCGACGAGAAAATTCAGTCATTACAAACCTCCTTTCGATTGCCAGTTCGTATATTAGCGTGTTGGTTCTTAACGCAAAGGTTGGGGTAACATGCTTGTTATTGAACAGGCGTTTATCTGTGGGAGGGATGACCATCTTGAAAGCAGGGTTGTTGAGCTGACTTTTGATTTTGTAGTAGTATTTAAGGGATAGGCTTTGTCTCAGGAGTTGTAGTGGCATTTCATTTGCTATAATTTGTAGGGATGGTATCGGCGTTGACTTAAATGCTCCAGTGGCAATTCTGAGGCATTCGTTGGCTATGGTGTCGATGTCCTTGAGGGTGGTGTTGCAGGCAGAATCATACACAATGCATCCATAGTCTATTTTAGACCTGATAAATATCTTGTACAAGTGTATCAAAATGTACTGATCAGCGCCCCATTCATGCGAGGAGACGGATCTTAGCACATTGATCATCTTTTTGCAGCTGTCTTTCATATTTGTTATGTGGGGTTTCCAGGTTAATTTCTTGTCCCACCATAGGCCCAAGAATTTGCATTCGTTCGCGTACTCAATGTTTTCTCCGTTTATGTTCAACAATGGGTCTGGGAATAGGCCTGGTAGGAGGTTGAAGTGTAGGGCCTTAGTTTTGCCTGGGGAGAATGAGAAGCCGTTTTTGTTGGTCCACTCGGTGACTTGGTCGATGCAGCTCTGCATTTGGGTTTGGATGATGTTCAAATCCCTGTGACGGTACGCAATTTGCAGGTCATCTAAAAACAGTGACGCGTGAAATCTAGGGTCCTGAGGTACTGCGTGGGCTATTTGATTCATTTTTACTGCAAATAGAGTCACTGATAACATGGCTCCCTGGGGAACTCCTTCCTCTTGTTGATAGGAGTTAGAGAGGCAATGGTTGATTAAGACTTTGAATGTACGGTTCCTTAAAAATTGTTCGATGTACAAGGGTAGTCTACCTCTTAGACCCATCGTGTGGAGGTCTTTCATTATGCCATATTTCCACGTGGTATCGTAGGCTTTTTTGAGGTCAAAGAACACGCTGATGCAGTGTTCGTCTCGCACAAATGCTTGGCGTACGAATGATTCTAATCTGACGAGGTGATCTACGGTTGATCTGCTTCGACGGCCGCCGCACTGGATGTTGGTGAGGAAGCCGCGCATTTCGCAGAACTCGTAGAGGCGGTTATTTATCATTCGCTCCATTGTTTTGCACAGACAGCTGGTCAAAGCGATTGGGCAGTGTTCTCAGGTGATGCATGTGATTTGTTTGGTTTCAGTAAAGGGATGACTATGGCTGTGCGCCACTCTTCGGGGAAGAAACTGTCGTTCCAGAATTTATTACATAGATTTACGAGGTGCTGTTTGGCATTATCAGGCATATTTTTAATCATTAGATAGTTTACATGGTCAGGACCAGGGGCAGAGTGTTTAACGTTGGATAATGCAGTGTTTAGTTCCTGCATTGTGAAGGTTGAATCATAATCTTCGCTGTTGTCCGAGGAGAAGTTTAGTTGCAGTTGATCAGATATTTCTTTTATTGCATGGAAGTGGGTTGGGTAGTTGGTGGAGCTGGACACTTTGCTGAATACTGACGCCAGTTTGTTTGCTATTTCGGGGATTGTCGTATACGACTGGTTGTTTTTTGTTTCTCTTAAAATATGAATGCTCCTTTGTTGGCGGCCTTTGATTTTTCGGATAGTTTCATAAATTTTAGACATCGGTGTGATTTTATTGAGGGTGTTGGCCAGTTTTATCCAGGCGTTCCTCTTTTCTTCCTTTAATGCTTTGCGGTGGGTTGCTCTAGCTTGTTTCCACATGATGCAATTCCGTGCTGTTTTATTCCGTCTGTATTTCTGATACAGCTTTTCTCGGTTTCTTCTAGTTTCCTTCAGCGAGTCTGTCCAGTATGGTTTTGGGTAGAATTTGCTCAATGTGATTTATGGTACACAATCCTGAGCTATGTTGGTGATGGTTTCATAAAACTGTCGCAAGGCTTCACTGCAAGTTTCCTCTCTGATTTGTTGTAAGCTGTTCCACTTCCGATGATTTTGATAGGTTTCCCAATTCACCTCCTTCACGTTCCACACCACCCTCCCCTCTTCATGTTGATGGTTGTCCATGAAGGTGATCGTGATGGGTCAGTGATCGCTGTCGTTTGGGGAGCTGGCGACTGACCACTGGAGGTTAGATGCGAGCCTTGGGGAGCAAATGGTCAGATCTATTGCAGATTCGGTGTTATATGATATTCTCGTCGGTGCTCCCGAGTTGATAATGTTTAGGTTTAGTTCAGTTACGACGTCCTCGATTATGTGTCCACTAGCATCTGAATCTTCGCATCCCCACGCTGTATTGTGGCCGTTAAAATCGCCCATGATGAGTACCGGGGGAGGCAGTTGGTTGATGATGTCACAGAGTCCTTCTTCACTTGGTGTGTGGGCCCTTGAAGAATAAATAGATGCTACGGTTATGGTTTGGCTGGTTTGGATAACAGCAGCTATTGCTTGCATTTGCGTGTTCAGATGAATTTCTTGATATGGAACGGATTCATGGATTAATAATGCTACTCCCCCGTGAGGGATCACGTTGAAATGGCCATCTCGACGGAGGCACGCATAGTGTGGGAGGTTAAAGTTGGAATTATTCCACAGCTTTGTTTCTTGAAGAGCGATTGCGATTGGGTGATAGTCATTAGTTAGAAGGGAGAGTTCATCCTTTTTTGAACGGAGTCCCTGACAGTTCCATTGAAGGATGTTAGCCTCGCTGATGTTGGGTGCCATGGAAGGATAGAGGCGGGAAGGGATGCGGAAGGGATGAGATGATAAATGGCGTGCAGCAGTGTTGGTCTGTCCGGGTTATTGAGAGCGGCCTCGCGGTTGTGACCGGCTCCGATAGCGCTCCTTCCGTTGCAGTAATCAGCTTGTTTTCATTTTAAAAATTAATTTGCCAAATTTTTTTTTTTATCCTGTTCTGACATTAAAATTCAGGCAGTATAGTACGAGGGGTGTTGCGAATCATTTATAAAAGTTAAATCAAAAACTGAATTCAAACATTCAAGAAATTTAAATTGAGAGAAGTCCCAAAATTATTTTGCCCGATAGTTTATATGTCCCGATAGAAGCGAAAAATCTGCCTCAAGTACTGCAAAACGAGTTCGTTTTACCAGCGCACAGTAATCGGAGACCATCAGCCTCTCAGCCACCAAGAAAATACGTGAATCGACAGGAAAAAAAATTACCTTCTCGTCCGTTTTCGTTGTTCTCCAGTCGTACTGCACGAAATGCAATGCTTTTTCGAATACATGGCACTCCTTTAGACGAAGGCCTGAATAATGCTAAGGCTTGGTGATGAAACGTCACGAAACAGCCACTCCTGCAAAATACGGAAAATATTTTAGACTGATTTACAACGAGGCTTTACATAGACTTAACTGTAATTTCAGCTGGCGCGTTTTTTCAGGACAAAACGTGTCCTGCCAGCCCACATAGCAGCTGGTTCGATACCCCTGCGCTACTCATCATGAATAAATGTCCAGATTTGCTTTGAAAATTAAGTCTCGCAACTAAAGATGTTTTTGAGAATTTCATTATTTACATGAACTGAAGCTTTATCATCTCAGGATATCGCAAGTAAAAAAACCACATCGCCTTTACAGCTCTAGCTCGCAGTTATCGATGTAAGATTTGTTCACTTACCAGTCTCTTGAGAGGATTTGCCACCCAGCAGTAAAAGCCAGTCCAACTTCCATTGATCAGCTACGTTTTCCATCCACTGTGAGCGAAAAAAATGCAGATAAGTTAATTTATATGCCAAAAGTAAACGGATCGTGACCACAATTTCATATTCCCAATTGCAAGCATCATGCAATGTAAAATACTTCAACACATTCGAGAGTAGCTAAAGTAACCTTCGACCAGCAAAGATGCCACAAAAAACATTAGTTATAAAGCCCATTCCTGAGAGAAAAAGCAACACTTACTGGAACAATGCCTCGTCTGTGACGAAGAAAATTACGTAACCGGTTCACAGGTGCCGAGAAGAAAATCAGTGGATCAGGACGAGTTTTAATTACTCTAGAGATATATGTCACACAATAACATTGAATATAATCAACAGTGATGTTATAGATTCACAATACTTACATTTTGAGGCTGTGACATTTTTCGAGAAGTAAAATAAAACAAATAATAGCGTGTGTTCCACATTTTACTACAAAAACTTGGAGCTGCTTATAGTATTTAATACAATTTTTACAACGTATTTACAAAATTAATGGAATTTTGTCGTTTTATATTGGTCTCTTAGATTCATAATTTAACTATTGGTATGGCAACGTAATTTCACTCTAGTTATAAGGCGGAGAATTTCAGAGGAGTGGAAATGCATTAAGGTAAACACGAGTAATTTTCATTATAAGGTACCGAATTTCAAGACATGATTAAATCAATATCTAACCCTTAACACGACCGCAACTTTCAATATTTCGAAATATATAATACAGTCGGAAACGACATTTTTCTATTATGGTTTCTGAAAAAATAATTTGCTTATAAGAATTTCTGCTGCATTTTCCAATCAGATAAACGGTAATAATGCCCATTTGACCAGATCAACACTATGTAAAAGAAAAAGAAAATAAAACAGATCTAGTAGCGAAACTGTGGAGACTCCATGCATGGGTATCTATCAACAATCAAAAACTATTAGCGGATAAAATTTCCCAAACCAGAAGCAACAGGTCAGCGACGTCACAATTTGTTAACGAATATAACTGAATGTACTGAATTTCAGATATCACAGAACAAAACTATATCACACATGACTGCACAAACACAGCGATAATTGAAAACGAATTGAAAGTGACAGACAAAAATTATAGGATTATGTCTCAAGTCAAGAAATGGGTCACTTTACGATGCCAGCATAAAAGCGTTTTTCTATACTTTATATATTTCGTCTACGAGTCAATTCATAGCTAAGAAGCTTGTCCTATGATGCCTGACCAAAATAGATCCGCTTCTCCTGAAATAGACAGGAGGAAGGAACGAGGTTGCAGCGACGAACACTAACAAAAGGGAACAGCACGGAAATATCAGTAGCACAGTAGGAAATGAGAAACGATCTATTGCTTGTCCTCTCCCTTCTTCTTAGTCTCCTCTTCGGCTGTCTTCTCGCTAGAATGTGGTTCTCCAGAATATTTGTCCTCCGATGGGCCGCTGCTGCTACTGCCACCGCCAGACTCGCGTTCCGCTGCCATCTGTTCGAAAAACAATGCTTAGCTTTCCGTCTATCGCATCAAAAAGTTTTACGTGTTGTCAAGAAATATTATGAATCAATGCCTCGTGAATAATAAAATCAGAATATCACAGGAACACAAATAACATTCTTTGTCGTAAATTGTCTAATTACATCTTACTATTCTTTCCGACTTCGTACGAAGATATTTATTACAAGGAAAATGAACAAGAAAGTGTCACGTTATACAGGAACAAATTTGCTGGAGTACGATTATGTTTGTTTTACAAATTGAACACTCGATTAAAATCGATAAAAAAAAATAAGGTAAAGCCTTCCAAACTCCAAAACTAAAACACACCGATTCTCACTCTCGGGTGCTGCTAAATCAGCTGCAGGCATTTCATGGGTATTTCTGGTGCTATTATTAACATTTTCGAGACATTCGAGAACCTTGAAGATCGTTTTCTTATTAAAATGATAGGAAACTTTTTCGCATGTATCTCTAGTAATACGCTTAACCAGGACTTTGAAATGTGCCAGGCACAACACTTGCATGCAAAAAATTTTCTTGATCCATTTTTCTGACTTTCTAAAATGAAAAAAAAAAAAAAAATTAAAAATAACACGTTCAAAGCATCTGCTCTTTATAAGATATGTATTATTAATTCTTTGTGGATTTAAAAATTAACTAATTTGAAAAAATGATATCCTAAGAAGCTACGAATTGTCTGCAACTTTAGCCACCATAGTTTCGAATGTTACAGAACACATAATTAGAATATTTCCTTCTAGATAAAAGTTCAGCGTTTGAAAGTCACATGGAATGTTACTTTCGAGAGTTTCCCCCGCTTCTTTTTGTTGTTAGTAAAAGTAATTCAAATTCGCAACTTCACCTGCTATTAACATAATAGTTTACCTTCTTGTAGGCCATTTCAAAGAGTTTGAGCGAGGCTTGCTGCAACTCGGAAACTTTCTTCTTGATTTCTTCAGGATCAGCGGCGTCTTTGTTTGCAATCAGCTCTCGAACTGCCTGCATTTCGGTTTTCAATTTCGAAGTCTGAAATAAAATAAATAGATTATAATTGAGGTTGCCCCGACTGCGCCTTTCGCTCTATACTTCCTCCCAACACCTTATGCTGTAACGAACAATTCACTGTAGAACATACCCTAATTAACTTGTCTCTACTAAACACTTGTTAGTTCTGTAACCTTCGTTCACACCCGATTCACAAAAACACTATCTTCACAACTATATTTCTTCGACCTTTTTTTTCTCACACGACTTTCACTAATAACCTATTCTAGCAGTCATATTCGTTGCTTCCCAAGTTTAGATCTAATTTTTTCACACTTCCTGCAACGCTTCGATTTCTTAATGTCAGCAAGCACCTTTTAATCATGCGTAATAAACTGAAAAAATTTCGTTTAAATATTCCTGTAAGCTATTATGATCTAAACCCCACGTGTGACGCCGTCACTTGAACAAAACAGGTGATCACATTCTTTTACCTTATTAGGTTTGTACAAAAATTAAACAGCGACCGTGCCATGAACACTCCAATGTAACGTACCCTACTAAAGAAGGCAATTTCATAGTACCTGAGTTGGCTTGATGAGCCTTAGGTTTCAAGTTTTTGTTGAAATAACTAAGTTAAACAACATATAAAGCAAAAATAGCTGTAAGCCGGTCTCTGTATTTCCGACATACCATTTCATTAGCCAGTAAATTTCATCCACGCAAGAGGGTTCACTTTTACTTTGGACGTAAAAAATTCAAACAGGTATAATACACCTAATTATTAAATTTAGCACAATTCTCTAAACTCACCCATCATCAATTTTCCACCTATTTGACTCATTTCTAGTATAATGCATTTAAAATTGGAAATTTACTAGAAAACTCTTCAACCTCTCCTAAATTGAATTACACAACGAGAAATCATTGAACAGCAAACGACGTTAAGAATCATGGTACATCAGGTGAGAGGGATTTCCAAATCAACACGAACTGATTACCTCATCAGCAGGAAGTTGGTCTTTGAATTCATCAAGCTTGGCTTCAGTGTCGTGAATGATGCTTTCACCCTGATTGACAGCCTCAATGAGCTCTCTCTTCTTCTTGTCTTCCTCGGCGTACTGCTCTGCTTTGCGAACCATATTCTCAATTTCTTCTTTGCTCAGACCTCCCGAAGACTGAATGACAACTGGAAACAAAATTATAATATCTCTCAATAACATTTAGATGAAAAAAAAAATAAATGATTTTACATTCAACATACCACAACCGGATGGCGGCCAGAACATTATCAGTGATTCAGACAACTACCTTTACGCTTTGCCTACGTCATTAATGTCTATTTAATTAATCAACACAAATCGTTTCAGTATACCGAATACACCGACAGCTTATACTGCCTCACTTTCACGTTTTAAAGGCAAGTTTTATTTCATCAGATACGCACTAATTACGAAAATAAAGCATGCAATCAGCCCCCCCAGCGGTTTCACCAAAAAACTCTTCCACAACCACCCACTCTCCTCTCCTATAAGCTGAAACACACAATTGCATTTGCGCAACGACCAGCCAGTTGAACAACAGCAACAAACCAAATGCAATCCGAAAACTTTCCAATACACTAGTATATTCTATGGGCTCACTTTGCTGTTCCTTGCCAGAAGCCTTGTCACGAGCGGAAACGTGCACAATGCCGTTGGCGTCAATATCGAAGGTGACCTCAATCTGAGGGACGCCTCGAGGCGCAGGAGGGATGCCCACAAGGCTGAACTGCCCCAGCACTTTGTTGTCGGCAGCCATTTCGCGCTCACCCTGATGTACCTTGATTTCCACTTGGGTTTGGCCATCAGCAGCAGTTGAGAACACCTACAAAAGTGTTCAAATTTTTCATCTGGATCATATTGAGCATGGTGATGCACAGGTTTCACATTAACTCAACCGGGAGTAGAGAAATAAGAGAGCAAAGATTGTAATTTGTCAGCAGTAGATCTGTTTCAGCTCATGCAAAAAATATTGGTTTGCAAAGTTATACCTAAACTTTGCGCTAACAAGTACAACTATTTTCAAGCACAGCAAAATTATTTAGAAACCAGCACTCGTTACGAAATGGATTTAAGCATTAAAAATGAATGGCCATTGCTACAGAGTATCTAAAGTAATGTCTTATTACAGTAAGAAGGGAAATTCAATATTTTCTTCTCAATTTTTAATTAAATCAAAAACTCAAACGCACGTGGTTTATCAAACTCGTTTCCGTGCCAGAACTAAAATCAAGTTTTCCAAGGATACATCAATACAATAAAAATAATGCAACTCATTGACCAGGACTATCAAGAACATTGTACGCGCGCGCTCCTTCTGTAATAAGAACTAATTCCGAAAGAAAATGTTCCATACATTACATGTTTCTAACGCACAGAGAAGAATAGTACCCCTCTCATGAAAGATAACCCACAAAAATGACAGTAACGAAATTGCACACATAGATCAGCAAAGCCCTTATGAGAGACCTGGCTTTTGCGAGTCGGGATTGTGGTGTTCCTGTTGATGAGCTTGGTCATGACACCACCGAGGGTCTCAATGCCGAGGGAGAGCGGGGTCACATCCAGCAGCAGCACGTCCGTCACGTCGCCAGCGAGCACACCACCTTGGATGGCCGCACCCATAGCCACAGCTTCATCAGGGTTCACAGACTTGCTGGGAGCGCGTCCGAATATTTCCTGTACTGTTGACTGCACCTGAGAACATAAAAGCAGGTGTGTGAACGTAAGGAAACAAATGAATTATCATTGAATGAGTGAGTTGGAAATTCCCTAGCAACAATAAAAGTAATCTCAAGCAAGCAAAGAGAAGAGACCACTTAGTATGGACTGTAGAAAATGGAGAATCAACGCACAAAGTGTGTTCCCCTGCAGAGTACCCTCTGCATAGAAACAGCAAAGTAAAAAGAAGAATAAATACAAAAGACAGAGCAAAGAAGGTAATATAACTGAAAAAAACTGGGCACAAAAAGATAAATCCTGCAGGCCATAAATGGCTGAGGTACCTCAACAACATCTCCCCAGAGGTCAACGATACTCGCAGTATACGATAGCCAAACCAAAATACTCAAAACCTAGGGACCATTTCGTGCCATTAGAGGAGGAAATCAAACAAAGAAAGGTGGGCGTTTTTCAGCAGATTTTGAATAATTTCAATCTAGAATTCAATGTTCTCAAGTACTACATAAACCCCAGTAAAATGGCTTGATTTTTATGCCAAACAAATCAAACATTTGCTATTTTATTACTTAAAGGTTTTTTAACCACAACAGGAGCATTCTCTAGTGAGCTAAGAGACCAGGCCATTTGGTATGGAGAGGAGAAAAAGGAGGATCATCTTTGTCCCACATAATTTATTTTCCCCATAGAAAAAGCTTGTTGGGAAGGAAGACAAGGAAAAGAAGAGAGACAAACGAAAGCATAAAAATTGAGTGAAACAAAGGAACATAAAAGATAGATGATATCTGAGGTAACCTAATGGTAGAATTTCAAAGAATTCAGGGCGGACGTACACAAGCAGAAACAAGTATTTTGCTCATCCTTCAGAAGGGTGCAATGGATTCAACAATGAGAAAAATACCTCATTATATTCACATACCAAAGAAACCAAGAAAATACCCCAAGATAAGAATAAATATAGAAAAGAAACTTCAATGATAAAAATAAGCTCCAAAATAAATATCACACCCAATGTGACGAGTGGTTATAAACACCAATTTTTGCAACATTTTCCAAGCAATATGATTCACTATATTTGGAACATCGGAACACAGTCATAGCCATCGAAAAACACTGAAGCTAACCTTTGGCATCCTGGTCATGCCACCAACAAGCAGCACCTCCCCGACTTCATTCTTGGACACCTCAGCATCTTTGAGGGCTTTCAAGCAGGGAGAGACGGTCCGCTTCACGAGCCCATCTACAAGGCTCTCAAACTTGGCACGAGTCAACTGATGACAAAGAATTCAATTAGATACACTATATATCTTCAATTTTAAATTTGAATCAACAGTGAAAGGCACTAAATATCACAAAAACTGAACACAGCAGAATAGAACAGATGTTTACCAAAGACCTGAACACATTCTCACGATCATCAGAAGTTATGTTACCAAATTAAATCTCACCTTCAAGTTCATGTGCTTGGGACCAGAAGCATCCATGGTAAGATAGGGTAAATTGATATCTGTTTGAGTAGAAGCTGACAGCTCGATCTTGGCTTTCTCAGCAGCTTCCTTCAAGCGCTGCATGGCCATGTTGTCTTTAGTCACATCAACACCCTGATCTTTCTTGAACTCCGAAGCCATGAAGTTGACAAGCAGCCTATCGAAGTCCTCACCACCAAGGAAAGTATCACCGTTGGTGGACTTCACTTCAAAGACACCTTTTTGAATCTCGAGCAAGGAGACATCGAAAGTACCACCACCGAGATCGTACACGGCGATCACCTTGTCGTCCGTCTTGTCCATACCATAAGCCAGGGCGGCGGCGGTGGGCTCGTTAATGACACGGAGCACGTTCAGGCCGGAGATTTGGCCGGCATCTTTGGTGGCCTGTTATGGACGTCATTCCGAGATAAATGAATCAACTTAAAGAAAACTTGTCCTTTATGTCACAAAACAAAACATGAAAATATCAACAATAAATAACCAAGTGCTTTAAAAAAGTACATCAAAAATGCATGATTACGGTTTATGATTATGGTTTACGATTAACTGACTGCAAAAAATAATTATGCATGCTTTAGGATATTACAATGCATAAGTAAGACCCCATGAATTAAAACTAATCTTCAAGCCTATAACTTACATTGACTTCAATAGTGGAATGCATTATCACGTTATAACTTCAAGTTATTCATTTAACCATACGTTGCACCAACCAAGCAGGGTAATTTGAACCCTGCCAAAGCCTCAGACTTCACTAATGAAACATTGCCTACTACTCGTAAGCTGAAATTATCTAATAGCTCTGAGTTGAGCCAAACTTTACTTAAAATACGAGTTAAGAGTGCTCACCTGTCGCTGTGAGTCATTGAAGTAAGCAGGCACCGTGATAACAGCGTTCTTAACACTCTGCCCAAGGTACGCCTCGGCCGTTTCTTTCATTTTAATTAAAGTAAAAGCACCAATTTGGGAAGGAGAATACACTTTTCCATCTGAACCTTCAACCCAAGCATCACCATTGCTGGCACGCACAATCTTGAAGGGAACATTTTTCCTGGAAAAAAACACCCCATGAAGTATACATATAACCTCTCGTTGAACAAAAAATAATGGAGAAAATATGATATTCATTCCAATTGAAGGTCTGTTCATCATACCATCATGTAGATCATAAAAAAACAGTACTGAAACATTTACTGAACAAGCACATAATTTATGCAAGGTTGATGTTGAATCAATGCATTTAAACACAATCACCTCCTAAGTAGCAGGTAAACACGTCAATTCAAATAATGGCAATTTCAATAGCCATTGTAACACCTAATAATTTAATTAAACTACATACAATCCTCATCTTGACTGAACCAAAAGCATCAGAAAATATTCATCTAAGCTGAAGTGATTGAAATTAATCAATTCTTTAGCTTCCCAAGTTTACAGAGATAAATATTACTACAAGCAGCACCAACTAGTGTAGCACTCACATGTCTTTCTTGATTTCTTCATCCTCAAATTTGCGGCCAATGAGTCGCTTTGTAGCATAGAAAGTGTTAGCAGTGTTAGTTACGCCCTGACGCTTTGCCTGGATGCCAACCAACCGCTCCCCATCTGAACAGGAAGTACATTACAATGAACGTAGGGACATAACAGAGGGACAAATATACATATGCTACTCTACTTACATTTATTAGGACAGAATTGAGATTTTTAAACTAGTACCACAGCCGATCTGTAAATGTGTAATTGAATTATTCTTGAGGGATTACATATTCTGATTTGATGTACACCTTATAACTTCTCCAGTATTTGCTTTCAAAAATTGAGTTACAGTTCAGCACTGATTAGCCTTGCTCCAGAAAGAGTAATACAAAAATATCAAAAAAGTTCCATTACGGTGAATCCTTGCATAAAAATGAAACATAACTTTTATCTCAACATGTTGACCATGGAGTGGGACAAATGAGTACCACTAGGTAAATTACTCATTTATGCACAAATTTAAATGAATAGCATCTCAAACCCATTTGCAACATTTTTCTCATGGAATTTTATTGGAGGATAATATTCTTGTGCGCTTATATTTTGTTCATTTCTTACAAAGAAAGGAAACTTATCCGAGCAGGGAAGTCGATTTTCCCGTCCACCTTACCAAATCAACTTTACGATCCGCGCAATCGTAAGTCGCTACATATATATATATACACACATACATATACATTTATATGAACACACACACACCATAAATTACACTCAAATATCTTTTCATGAAATTATTAGCAGCCGCGGAAAAAAGTCGAAATGAAAAGGTTGAATATAAATTACACTGGTGTTCATAAACGAACCTTTAGTGAAGGCCACAATAGAAGGTGTGGTGCGGTCTCCCTCAGCATTGGTGATCACCTTGGCCTGCTTGCCCTCCATGACAGCCACACATGAGTTGGTGGTGCCCAAGTCAATGCCAACAACAGCTCCCTTGACCTGGTCAGATCTGCGGCAGACCACACATCTCCACTTTGAAACAAAATTTATACCTCAGCCCACAGGGTACTTCAAAAATACATGAACGTTTTGAGCTGATAGCAAATTTTGCCTTGATCTTAGTCAAAATTTCTGTGGAACTTGGGTTAAAGTCCAATTTAACAAATATACTTTCAAGGCAAGCTCTGTGTTTTAAGTGGTTAAATTAAATACCATGCTGATACCCTTTATATCCATTTCTGAATGCATTGATGAATTGTTCAATAAAATTGTTTTTCAGACAAAACATCTACTTTTGTAGATGTTTGATCTTCAATGTCAAACTTGTTCCTGAATTTCATTAAAGTTTCCACATTCTCAAATAGGTGACAAAGCTGTCAACTACAAATTGGTGGAAGAACAATTGAGCTTTGAAGAGCAGTAAAAGGATTTGAATTGATGCCAGAAATTTAAGAATATTGCTTTTTCAAGACAAGATGAGACTTGAGCATCGGTCAAGTGGTGTGAACAGAAATTCCATAACAAAAAAAAATCCATTAGACAAAACACAAAACTTGCAAAAAAATACAACTCTTCTTACTTGTATCGCCTTTGTAGCCCGTCAGCAACATGCTGGCCATAGATTGATGTTGCAGCAGCTCCTCCATACTGAAAGAAATGAACATAATTGAAAAAAAGCCACAAGAAATGTCACTTTATAAGCGAAAAATTTACATTCTAATTGAACTCAGATGGCAGCACAAAAGTTATTGAGTATTTTGATCATCTTACTAAATAAAATTTTATGTTTGCAAATAATAGAAATACACAACAGATTCAATTTTTAGTTGAAGTCTTGCTTTCCTCAACAAAGACAATCCAAAGAGAGGAAGGCAACATTTAGTATGGAGTCAAGAGAATGTGAAATCTAAGCAGAAAGGACATAAAAACAGTAAGTTGAGAAAAAAGATAATGAAACATGATCTGTAAGTTGAAGAAAGTAGTAGGGGTCGAAAAATAGGACAGCAGTCAATCAAAAAATGATGGTTCTTAACAAAACAGGAAACATTTTATTTCAACAAAAAGAAGGCCTACCTAAAGGCCCTATTACACGCACGCTTTTTTCACCGTCACCGATCATCACGATCGGCATTAAGGATACCATATCTGTAGCAGTTGGGCTCAAAATCAGATGCTCACGATTCTGTTTTTCTTTATTTTAAAAGAGTTTGAGATATGTCCCCGAATGTCTGTAGAAATATCAGGAACGTATCCCAGAGCTAGCGCCCCCCCGAGAGGGGTAGAGGATCCCCCTTAGGGACCTTTTCCTTCATTTTTGAACCTAGAGCAATGAAATTTGGTACACTGATAGGAAATGCAATTTGAAATCATTTACCCTCTATGAAAAAAAGCAATTTTCTTTGAAAGAAAATGGGAAATCATAGAAAACGGTACTTTTGGGGGGGGAGGGGGGTTTCTAAATGCTTCTTCTGACAATTTTTGAGCTACAGTAATGATTTTGGTATCATTGGATGCAGAATAACATGGACATTCCAAAAAGTTGAATGCTTTACCTTCAATTTCCAATTTTAAATAAATAAAAAAAAAAATAAATAAATTAAAAATAAATTCAAACAAATTCAAATTAATTACGTCATAACTTTGGAACAAAAATGAATTTGGAAAAACTATTCAATTCTTTCAAAAGCCCTTGTTTTTCCTCATGCAATAATACTAAAATCATCACTGTAGCTTGAAAACTGTAGGAGAAGAAGCATTTTAAAATTAAAAATATCTTTTAAAAACAAGTAGGTTTTCAAGACGTTTTCCATCCCAGCTCCGAAGTTTACACAGCTAGAGCGATGCGGTTTGTTGCATTTGAAAGTAAAATGTGTGCTCTAAAAATCATATTACCATTTTTTCCAAAAACTTCATGTAACATTTTCCGTAGATTTTTTTACCCTAAAATTATAACTTTTACCCTACCTCTTTCAAAAAAATTCATATAAATTCGGAATGAAATAAATTAAAAAAAACGGTAATAGCATTTTTAGAGAACATATTTTACTTTCAAATGCAACAAACCGCATTGCTCTAGCTTTGTAAATTTCGGAGCTGGGATGGAAAATAAATTTTTTTTTTTTTATAATAAATAATTAATTTTCTATGCCCCCAATGAAAATTTTTTATAGAAGATAA
>JACJUY010000827.1:0-17050 GCA_014220935.1 Platorchestia sp. MABIK
TCGTAGAGCCAAGCACATGCCGCGCTTATCGACGATAATATATTTTCTGAATACGGTTCTTTTCGAATGGTGATCGTTGGCCAAACGAACCCTTCTTCGTAACGTTTATTTAAACACGACGAAGGGTATCTGAAGCGTAAAACCACGACAAATTCCCCACGCGTTCCATTTTTTTTCAAGCTCCTGCTTGATTATAATCTTCTTCTTAACCTCAACATGTGCGACTACAATGTCGAATGACGCGTAGTTCCGAGAATTCAAAGGTGAAGCAGACGAACGAGATTTGCTTAAATAAAAAGCTCTGAATCGATAGGTCCCTGTATAGTCCTGAGTGCAGTAAGCCTTTGGCGGACTATCGTTGCCTACATCCCAGGGCGAACCCATCTCTCGCCGTCGAGATCACCACATGTAGCAATCTTGAAGCTAAATAACTTCGGTTAAATGAATATATCTTGGTCGCGCAGAGTCCAAGAGGGCTTCCAACCGATGAATCTCTTACAGAAGAATTTTCTCCAGGTAAAACCCCATGTGGTCTCAGAAAGAAGTGGACGTTTTCCTTTAATATGGATGTCGCCATCTTTTACATTATCCGGTAGATAATGATAAACGCTGCCGCTTCATCGATTATCTCGTCGCTATTCACAACATGTCGTAGCTCCACATATTCTCCGATGTATCTTCGTCCGTCCATCGTCGGTGCTCTCTTGATGTCTCGAAGTCCTGGGATTGCGCCACGCCTTCCCGCCAATCAGCTGATGCTCGTCGTCGCGAAGTGTGTGAGCCCGTGTGTGTGAACCGCGACCGTAGTCGTCTCAGCTGTGGCTGGTGCTCGCTGCCGTGGTGTCGCCATCCCCAAGTCCTGTGTGTAGGTCCTAGATGTGAGTCACGCACACATGTGCGCTAGTGTGATGTCGTCCCGTCGTCCCAGCAGGGGTTTGCACAGGCCCGGGACGTGCTGTTGTGATGTCGCTCTGCACAGCCAAGCACTGTGCGTGCTTGGGATGAAGGTATGCGCGTCTCTTGTGAAGCCGTGTTACAGACCCACGCTCTCGTTACACGTCCTTCGCAGCAATGAACTGGAATTTCAATTTTCGGCCATTTGGTGATCTTATAGTTTTGAAATTTTCACTCCTTTCTTTGCAGGCAGCCATTACATGCACCACATAAACATACCATTTAATCTGTGTCATTTCACGTTTATACAAAGGACATATTTCCTAGTTTAATTCCGTTCTTACTTAGACGTGGTACTAAATTATAATTCGCAGAAGGAGAGAACACAAATTTTTTCTAATAGCACATTAATACATCAGCGTTGAATTTTAAAAAGTGATAGAGCAGTATGACATTCGAATCAAAATGGGATTAATTAATTTTTTAAAGAGACGTTTACATTTTTCGTTATGAAGTTCTAATTTATAAGCATTGAACAAATTCTCAACTCGTAATTTCGTGATATTCTTTTCTCATGAAGAAGCGATAGTTTAGATGAGCATGAATCACATTTCATTTTTCAGTTCGCGGTCGCATATATTTATCAGTTGACTAAAATATGACAAGTAAATTAAAATGACATAATGAAGAAATTATACTTTCACGTTTTTACGTATCGCACATTTAAATTTTATCTCGAAATCTCATGTATCAAACATTTTATTTGAAGTCCAAATATAATCATTTTGTTACATGTTTCTATGCGTGAAGACAGAATCAGCAGTGCGTAGTATGTCTGGGAGGTTGCCGTCAGGCATGGAGGAAGGAATGCCGAGAAGCAGGCAGGCGAGGCATGAAGAGTGTTTGTATTAACAACGAACAGGGTAGCCACTTGGGCAGTCGCCTCGACAGCTTTCTCGCTACAGTTCACACCTCGCCAACATCCCGTTCTCAACATCATACGCGAACATCCATGCACAACATTCTTCTCAACATGATAGATTACAGGGTGAAAACATTGCGTTGAAATTAGATATGGACGTGAGAAATTAAATTGTCAGTAGATCACAATTTTTGTATCATCAAACTTTGCACGTATTATCAAATTTATGATTTATATGGTGTAAGTAAATTTTTTTATTAGTATGCGGAAAATTTTTTTAACTGAATGAAATTTTCTTTCAAATTAGCCTCCTTTAGTGGATAAAACATCGTTTAATTTTTAATAGGCATTCTATTGAAAGTTTTTAACTATAAATAAAACTTTAGGAAATTTTCAAATTTTATTGCAGTGACGTTAATTTTTACAAGTACCGTTTTTTTATTTTATGAGATTCTGAACGAGCGAAGATGACAAAGTTTGAATGTTCAACAGAAATATGAAAATATGAACGCTAAATGCTATGAATAAGTGAAGAAGCTGCTGCTTGAGCTTCTCTCGTCAAAACACAATGGCGTCCGAAGTTTCAAAGCTCGTAAATGAATTTTCACAGCATTCTGTTTGAATTAATTACTCGAATACAGTAATTCTGTGAAATAGTTATTTGAATGAAGCTTGACTTTAACATAGTAAATCGTCTGTAATTAAGTGTTTCGTACATTGGGTATTTCCAAATACATAGACAATCAAATACACACAGTGATATAAATGAAATAGAAATTTAGAAAATTCTATCAATTGGAATAATTAGCATACAATGGGCACAAACATGATTAGAAATGGCTAACCTGAAGCGTGACAATTCAAAGAAAATAAATCACAATAGAAATAAACGCATGATTAGACACAAGCATAATTATGTAGCAATAAACAATGGTATGAAATAATAGATTCACAATAGACACAATAATGGCAAATAGTCTAAATGGGCATAATAGGATAAATTGGGTAATGCAAATGGGTCAATAATTGTGTACAAAATATTGAAATGGGTACAATGGTAAATGAGATGAATTTTCTAATGACAATTACAACATTAATTTGGCCAATCGCGTACATTTTTAATTTTATTGGTATGATTTGGTAACGTGACGTTGAGCGGTCTCTTACGGATCGTGAGCACGGCGAGATTAAGCAGTTATTATTAATAAAACAGACTTATATCTCACTCGCTGGCACCATTATAATGATTGTTCCTCCTTGTTAGTTCTTTTATCGAATTCATAAGTCATTTTTTCCGATGACATATTTTTCTGATTAATAATGGCTAAATAATTGCATGGGATTAAATAAACAGGCTTCCAAATAAGTTATTTAATATAGAAATGATGACTTGAAAAATAACGATGACTTCTGATTCAAATAGTTAACACAATCGATGGACAGGAATTTGTTTGTAATAAGCTCATATCGAGGTGAGGCCTCGTTACTGAATCAATTAGCGAAACACAGATTATCTAATACATAATGTGAAATTACGCATACATCCGTGATACAGAATAATGCTCCGTACACTGAAAGCGAATGCAGATTCCTACACGTGAGATAACAGGAATGAATGGTAATTATGGATGACATGTACAATAGATACTCATCTGACTGCCAGTGCCCTCGCTTGCCCAGAGGGCAGAGCGGGGCGGCTGCACGTCCTACAATTCAAGTTGCGGTGGCTCTAATGCCTCGCACTCTCCCAGACAGGGTATGCCACAGCGACGCTTGTCACGTTTGAGAAAATACACGTTCTGATTTACAATCCTTTACGTTAATAATTTACCGGAAATAGCAAGTCTCGTCAGATAATTAGATTAGATTACGTTCACATATTAATTAACAAGTAATAATATGGAATGAACAAGATTCTAGGTGTCTACGGAAAGAGTTTAGAAATGTGAAAAGAAATGGAAGTATCCGGCAGTGCAGCTCCCTCAAGACGCTGGTGGGTGCGGTACTCCCAAAGTGAGGGTGTCAAGGTGGGGTAGCTTTCAAACGACGCTTCTCGACGTACTGAAGTAACCGTTGGTTGCGATGTTCGTAGAGCCAAGCACATGCCGCGCTTATCGACGATAATATATTTTCTGAATACGGTTCTTTTCGAAAGGTGATCGTTGGTCAAACGAACCCTTCTTCGTAACGTTTATTCAAACACGACGTAGGGTATCTGAAGCGTAAAACCACGACATAACACAAAAATTAAATTTCATAACGAAAAATTCAAAACTGGCTAAGATGAAATGAAATATTTTACAATAACACAAAAATTAAATTTCATATGCTACGAGCATTGGCAAAAAAAAAGTTCACTGGATTCAAATGAGAAGGATCGTTGTACAATACCAGCCATAACATTTGCAACACTCCTGGGACAAAACGAGAAAGACACAACTGGCTCGGATTAAATGAAACATTTTACAATAACACAAAAATCAAATTTCAAATGCTACTAGGATTGGCGCAACAGAGTTCACTGGATTCAAATGAGAAGGATCGTTGTACAATACCAGCCAAAACATTTGCAACACTCCTGGGACAAGACGAGAAAGACACAACTGGCTCGGATAAAATGAAATATTTTACAATAACACAAAAATTAATTTTCAAATGCTACTAGCATTGGCACAAAAGAGTTCACTGGATTCAAATGAGAAGGATCGTTGTACAATCCCAGTCATAACATTTGCAACACTCCTGGGACAAAGCGGAAAAGTCAAAACAACCTAAAAGAGTGTGGCCAAAGTATACCCAAAGAGTGTAAGGGACGGCATATTGTCACACAATATTAACTAGAGCATTTTTAGGGAGGGAATAAGTTCTACACGTATATATATACACACACACATACATATATGTATATATCCATACACATATATACACATATACACACATAGGAGCGTCACATGTGAGAACATACATGTACTTAATATTCGCATACAAGTAATCAAATTCCATATGCATAATACAGATATGTCTTGATTGTTGTATAATGTAACGAACGATAAGATAATTTGCACTAAAAATTTATGACTTCTTTTCCGGTACGTACTGCAGCTTACACTTATTGTGTAGACGCAAGATAGCGAGCTATTTTAGTTTTGAATTCTCTAAGTGTTTCAGGGGTTTTGATGCTCTGGGGAAGTTTATTCCACAGTACGGCGCCTGATACTGACAGCTTTCTGCCCGATGTTAGATGAACGGTACTTGATTAAGACATCACGTCTCCTATTCGGCCTTAGGTTGGTGACGGTAGGGGAATGGAATTTCACTACTTCAGCATTGCTATGAGGAAGATATAAAGAAAAGAAAGAAAGAAAGAAAAACAGTTTATTTCCAATAGAGCTGGTACAAAAGTACCATCATTGGTTTTTAAAANGGAGTACCGCACCCACCAGCGTCTTGAGGGAGCTGCACTGCCGGATACTTCCATTTCTTTTCACATATCTAAACTCTTTCCGTAGACACCTAGAATCTTGTTCATTCCATATAATTACTCGTTAATTAATATGTGAACGTAGTCTAATCTAATTATCTGACGACACTTGCTATTTCCGGTAAATTATTAACTTAAAGGATTGTAAATCAGAACGTGTATTTTCTCAAACGTGACAAGCGTCGCTGGGCATACCCTGTCTGGGAGAGTGCGAGGCATTAGAGCCACCGCAACTCAAAGTGTAGGACGTGCAGCCGCCCCGCTCTGCTCTCTGGGCAAGCGATGGCACTGGCAGTCAGATGAGTATCTATTGTACATGTCATCCACCATCACCATTCATTCCTGTTATCTCACGTGAAGGAATCTGCATTCGCTTTCAGTGTACGGAGCATTATTCTGTATCTAGGATGTATGCGTAATTTCACATTACGTATTAGATAATCTGTGTTTCGCTAATTGATTCAGTAACGAGGCCTCACCTCGATATGAGCTTATTACAAACAAATTCCTGTCCATCGATTGTGTTAACTATTTGAATCTGAAGTCATCGCTATTTTTCAAGTCATCATTTCTATATTAAATGACTAATTTGGAAGCCTGTTTATTTAATCCCTTGCAATTATTTAGCCATTATTAATCAGAAAAATATGTCATCGGAAAAATGACTTATGAATACGATAAAAGAACTAACAGCGAGGAAGAATCATAGTATAATTGTAAAATATTTCATTTCATCTTAGCCAGTTTTGACTTTCTCATTTTGTCCCAGGAGTGTTGCAAACGTTATGGCTGGTATTGTACAACGATCCTTCTCATCTATTTGAATCAGGTGAACTTTTTTGTGATTATGTTCTTTCCGAAGCTCTCCACTTGGCACAGTAGATGATGCGTCCACGTGAAAAACTGTCTCAAATCCCGACTGCCTACCTCATAGTTCTAGACGCAAAATAAATCCAATTTGCTCATTTTACTTCTAACATTAATCCCTCACACTCGTATCACTAGTTGTATCACTAGTTAGTTCCCATGTTCTAATTGCTCATAATGCAATACGAGTACGCACTAACGAGAGGGTTTTCAGCAATGCGTCACATGGATTATGCTTTCCTTAGTCANTTGCTCTTATTTCAATTTAAATGCGCACAAACGAATACATTTTTCAACTAAGCGTTAAGAGGATTGTGTTCTCTTAGTAACTTATATTCGAATGCACCATCAAAATTAGATTAGGCAGAGCTAAGGAGCTCATTTTTGATGTGCTTTTCTGTCAATCATTTTTTGATTCAACATTTTACACGGGTATCCCAATACCGTTATTATCAATTAAGGATGCTTTAGGTTAAGGTGTTTTAAAAACCAATGTATAGACATTTCATGTCTGTACTTTACTGGAAATAAATGTTTTTCTTTTCTTTCTTATAAGCAAGGGAGATTGTTCAGCAATGGAGATATTGAGTAAATGAGATTCGTAAATACTTATTCAGTATGTTCTGTAACTAAGAATTATTGTTGAGACGCAGGATGACGAGTTATTTTAGTTTTAAATTCTCTCAGTCTTTGGGGGATTTTGATACTCAGGGGAAGTTTGTTCCACAGGGGAAGTTTGTTCCACAGGGGAAGAATAGCACAGACGTGTAAAAGTTGGCAAGCGTGAGCCCTAAAGGGAAACTCACAGCAACACCATCAACCTTGTGGAAGAAGCTACCCTCAATATGCCGAAAAGGAGCTTCAGTTGCGTTGATCGTGAGGAGTTGCTTCAAAATATGACGAAGAAACAAATCAGGAGTCAAAAGATTTTTACTATTATATTCGCTATTTAAAATTTTTTCAATCGTATCAGAAACAAGTCCATTGCTGAACAAAGAATTCAACTACTAACGATATAATAATATCGCTCGCTGTTGAGCTACGCAACAAAGCAACGAATTCCACAGTTTGAGCAACGGGATAAATGACGGAAGGACCCCGAGATATTATTGGCCTCAACGGTGGATCATTCTGATTCTTGTGAGTATTAGCTTCACCATTAATATAACCAGGTTTGTTGAGCCCTTCCAGTTATTCCAAACTATAATTATTTAGATCACAATCAAACTAAAAATGATTGTGTAGTTTTTTACGACTTCTCCGTTGAAACCCAATGCAAAAGCTGATTTTACACCGTTATAAAAATCGTTAAATCAGTCATCTCGTAGTAAGAAATATTTCCAGAGCCCAGGGTCGGTGATCTAGACAGAGCGTGGTGATATATCAATATCAGTTCAAGAACGACAGAAGAGAACGCAAATCTCTTAAAAACCGTAACATTGGCATGACTAGGATGACCCTGAAACAAAGAGTAACTGCGCACAAATATCAAGGTTCATTTTTTTAAATTTCGACGTTGATCATTGTAGCAAGCCCTCAAATGAAGACCGACATCCAAATACAAATTTTTACAAAATAAAAAAATTTATATTCAAATAATAAAAGCATTGCATATCCATAATAAACTTAAACCTGCCCTTAACGAAAATACAAACGGACATTTCGCAGTAAAATTATTCAAAAGTTCTGCATCTTAGAAATTTGCAATATCCGCTCGATCATCCATTTGGAATGTCTTTGGTGCCACGAATATATAGCCGTTGTGCATTGTCAACTAGTCTCCCGATGATTCAATATTCCTGTCAACAACAAAAAAAAATTCCTTCCCGGTCACACTGAACTGATTTTTTGCATTTTTAATTGCGTTTAATTTAGCTAAGGTATTGGACTTACATTTCCATCAATGTGTCTCTAAAATATCTTCTGCAGGTTTTCAGCCAGAAGATAATGTTAGTTGTAACTTCGGAAAGTTGCTTTTTGAAAACAGACTGGGATAAAGAATTTCATAGATTAACTGTTTTTTAGCAAATATGATGAGCATTTTCTTCGTCTTTTAGCACGTGATGATTTAAGATTAACACTTGGTTGTGACTAGTCACAACAGAGGCGATCTCAAAAGAGCGGAGGCAAGGGACGATTTGGTATTGACTGAAGAAAAAAGTTCGATATTTCGAAAACAGATTTATTTCACGCTCTGTTCGTGTTACTTGTTACAATGTTTCGAGCTTCAGTACTTTAAAAAATATCAATTTTTATGTAGCTGTACATTGTACATCCTCCAGTTGATAGTTATGCCAACCCGTGAGCGTGCGTTGCAATAATTGCTGGCTCTTTTGTATCCTCAGAAATCTCCTCTCACCTGGATCATTGGCTTACTGTGGCAAGTTAGAGGGGCTTATGTTTTCATCTTGTTAGTAAAACAGTAAGATTATATTTATAAAGTATGTAATGCATTACGAATATGTGGGTTTGAAACATAACTGTACACCTTAAAATAGCGTTGATGATGGGATGCCCTAGACGTCGCTGAACTTCTCCGGTTCCGCGCGTAGCTGTACTTAAATGTGTCTATTGTACTAAACTTAAAGATACAATCTATTGCTGTATCGCTTCTGATAAATAAATTGTTGAAATCTGTCAAAAATCGGTCCGATTTTGTATTTGAACCCAGGAGTTGATTTTCAACGTTGCTGACCTAAAATTCGCAGAACGTATCCATAGTGGTGGTAGAATTTTTCAATCGTGCAAATCATGGAAACCATTAGAAATCTTAGGTATCGCTAATTTTTTCAACATCAGTGAAGGCTTTGCTCATAGGAAACTAACCATAAATTACGCGCTGTATCGTCAGAGTGGTTCAATAAAGGTTTAGCTGTCAGTAAATGAACCACGCATTACATAGTGAATGCATTATTCAAATGGTGTACAAATTTAGACATTACATAGTTAATGCAAGGACTCGAGGCTGAATAGACAGAAGCACTCACACAACTTCGGTTTATGCAAATCAAGGTAGACCAAAGCCGACCATGAAGTTACGAGACAGCGGTGACAGCTCAGCTCTGTGTTGTCGTACTCTAAGTCATAAATCATTGTCTAAACTTGAGGTATCAGGTCGTGCCATAAGTTCTGCCCGTTCCTTACTAGTATAATAAAGAGAACAAAAACATATCAATCAACATTCAACAACATATTCTCCATAGTTAGTAACAACTTCTGACCACCTACTAACCAATTTTTTAACTTCTCCTTCATAGAAATCTTTGGTTTTGGAATAAAAAAGACCTGCAATTAATTTTCGATATTGTTTTCATCTTTCATAGTTTTCCCCTTAAATGATTGTCTAGATTTCTAAAGAGATGGAAGTCTGAAGGAGTAATATTCGGAGAATAGGGCGGATGAATCAATGTTTCCCATTTCAGCGTTTCAATTGTGTCGTCATTCGTGCTGTGTGCGAACGCGCATTGACGTGCTGAAGAATGACGCCCTTTCGATTGACCAAAACTTGGCTCTTCTTTTTTAAAGCGGTATTCAGTCTTTGCAGCTGCTGACAGTACAGTCCTGCAGGACCGTTTGGTTGTTTTGAAGAAGCACAATGGTTCCTCTCATTTTCCACCTAACACAGTAAAACTTTTTCGGATGGAATCCTGTTTTGGGTCGTGATTGTGGTCTAGCATGTCGATCTATCTATTGATTTTAATGTTTGATACTGCTGTACATAATCCCCTATTCGTCTCCGGTAACAAAACTATCAAAAAAATGTACTTGCAATTGACGGGTATGCAGAGATGCCTAGGCATATGTTCGGTTGATCGCTTCATTTTAAAAAATAATTGAAAATCCACAAGTATTTCACTGCAAAGTTTATGGAAGACTTGAATGAACTGATTACTTAGCGGAATAGGTCATATAGTCCTACCTTTCTCTCTGACACAAGATCAAACTTGTTACCACATGAAAACGGCCAGGACTTATGGTATGACCTGATCCTGTTAGAATTTTTCGGTATACATATTTCTGAATTTGTTCTTTCTTCAGATACATACGTATTCCCTTTGCTTCAGAACATGCTTGCTTCTGCTACTTCAATAGATGTACGCACGCGAAAATTCGCAGAAACTCGGATGTTCTGTTGAGCCATCACCGCGCGACGGGCCCGCGAGTGTCCAATTTCCAAGGACGGTTATGTGCTCTTGTCCTAATTACGGAGGTATAATTTCTTGAGGCAAAACTCAAAATGAACAATTCAACGAAAAGCTTGCTTATTCTCCCACGAGACCTAATTCGTCTGACGTGGCCTTTGGACAATCTCCGTCAGCGCTGCGTTGAGGCACAGGCTTGGTAGCAGCGATGGGAGGGCGAATGCCAGGCTGGGCCATGGAGCCCACCACATGTGTCCGCCGCTCATAAGTGAAGAAGACCTCTTGGCCAAAGTCCAGTTGGGAACCAGTTTATTTACTTACCCTTTCATCACTTTTCGAATAAAAATGAAGGAGAAATGTGGGTCTGAATATCTTACCTATCCACTGAAGTGGCTGGGTAAGAGTGTTATAGTACTTCATCATAATTTTACTTACTACTGACATCATTGTAAACATTATTAAATTTTAGAACGCCAATTGAGAATAATTTTCCTAAGACATTTCATTTTTAAAGCCTTGCTTATAGAAGAGACTTTCCTTAGTATTCATCAATGTATTTGTCATGAGGAGAAACTTGCATCAAACGTTACAAGAGAAGAATCCCTAAAGGGGATGCCTGCAATTACTACTCAGGATTAAAATAAAAGCAAGATAAAAAACAGTATGTAATAAGAATAGGCTTATCAAGATCATCCATTACAGATAATTACACGATAGACCAGCGTCCAAACTGAAAACACAACCCAAAGTGCAAATCACGGAACAAATTCGCGGATGTAAGCGAAGGGGGAGTTCGAATTAAGTGAAGAGTTGAGCGACGGAGCTGCAGCATACATGTTGGAGCCCGCTCAACGCTTCCAGGTCACCCAATTAAAATTACCCAAAATTATACTGAAGGGTAATGGAAAAAATTGCCATCGAAATTGTAATAAAATTATTCCTTCTCGGAATCACTAGTTCGCGAAATAGGAATCAAGATATCAGTACGAGCATAAAGGCAACAATTAAGTTTGCGTTGACGACAACACGAAATGACGACACGGAACCTACGATGCGAACACAGCCGAGTCACACCCGGTCACACATGGTAAGGTCGGCGACGTCAGCAAGCCACCACAAACTCTAACTTGGGTACATTGCAAAAATTGCCAAAATAAAAGAATTGCACGAATGCGTCTCTATCATGTTGAATTGTTTGAGGTCCACTACCAAACTTCCAAGATACAATGAAAAGGGCACGGAAAGCACAACTGGTAAAATACCTTATGACAACTTTACAGAAGGATTGACAATATCACACGTTCATATCGAAGCGAGCCTGGGGCACAATGATGGGATGAGTCAACCCTACAGAGGACTGACTGCTACGCTTTGGCCGCCAGGAGATGGGAACGAAGCCTAACTGGGTACAGGGAAGGGCAAGCTTAAAACGCCACCCTCTCTTGAATATGCCAAAATTAAACAAATACTCCAGCAAATACTTAAAGGACAAATTGCTGAACACGTTAGAGAGAATTTTCTCATAAGTATATTCGCTTGAGCAATTAAATAGTCACTGGGGATTCAATATTTTCATAATTAACTCCTAATTCAACACTTCAGTCTTAAAATGATACTCGAATGCATCTACAAAACGAGAGTCACGAGTTAGCTATGACAATCTAGTTATTCAGAGGATACCATTGACTTTTAACCACAGCGCATCAAACACTCGGCAAGAAAATTTACAACCACGTCATTGAAAAACCAGAAAACCTGCCAAGTTCGCAGTAGCATCACAATACAAGAAAAACAGCAGTTAACAAGTACATCAGAACTGTAAATTCAAGCTCAGAAGATGGCCGGCCCTTCAGGTAAAATTTATTTCAACCTATTACTTGAAGGCTCCACGTATGATATTTTATCCTAAGAATTCGCTAACATACAGAAATTTTTTCCTAGGATAGATATTGTCGAGTCATCCTTAATCACCGAATCACAATAAAACTAAACCATCTCAACAACTCAAGTAAACTCACAATGAAGCCGTAATAAAAAATCAGAACTACGGCAGGACTTCAGCAGTTTTGATTGAAACAACTCAGAGAAGGAATCGAAAGCTATCGCAACCGATAGTGAAACATGCGCGTTGAGCAATCGTTGTATGAAGCTATTGGTGGTCGTAGAAGACTTGGCTTCACTAGTCTTACGTATGCTACTATAGTTGTATATTCTCTCAATCGCATGCGTACAGCGTCAACAAATACCGACAAGAAGCTAAACAGTTGACATCATAGCAGTTAGCACAACAAAAAGGAGAGTATACGACCGAGGCGAATGGCAGAGTTTCGAGGTGAGGATCAATCTTGCCAGCCCAGCCAACACGAAATTTGTGTCAAAGCCAGCGGAAGCGGAGCTTTTCACCGAGAACGGTGAATCACCATCCATTTTTTCAAGATCAACTGAGAGCAATTCCTGCACATTCTTCTTACTCGTACAGATTATGGATAAGAAGAAAAAAATTCAGGCACAGTTATGTCATAACGTATCGTTAGTTCATTTATTATTAGTTCATTAGATCGCAAAATTTTCGTTGACTATGGCGCAGAGAAAATAAAGAAGAATTAAGTGGCTTGTCGTTATATAACAATATTAACCGCACATTTAAATAGACTATCTACGCTGGAGGCTAGTACTAACTAGTAAATTTGGCAGGAATAAAATTCCCGGCGAGAAATGAAACCGCTCTTTGCTTCGCTGAGTGGTGAGTCAATGGTATATTGCTGACGATGCAGAACTCATAAGCTGAAATTCAACCCAGCTTCACAAAAAATTACCCTGAAATGATGACAGAAGAGTTGTAGTACACCATTTCTAGAACATATAAGTGGACTTAACTTTGAGAAGCAAATTCAAACATATTATATTGAACCTTTTCGACCAAAATGAACTTGAGGAACAGTTAAGGGGTTCACTAGATACTGCATTGGTGGTAGCACAGCAGCTCTGCTGCATTAGTTATTTTTTATTTGCTCATTTTTCGTTGGTTTCAAAGTGACCATAATCATAAAGAAAGTCAAGAGATCGTCCTGTGATTAAAAACTAGCCATTTTCTCCAAAGGGTAATCATTGAAAACAATCAAATACGACTGAAACATATTCCTATCACGTACCTCTGAGCTTTTACAAAAAATATAAGCTCAAGAAAAATCAAATAATTACTACCAACATAATGCGTATTTTCTCAGAATACAAATGTTAACAGGAGTTTTACTAGCGAGAGAGTGCAATGATGGGCCGAAAGACGGATAGCGATGACGTACGTATTTGTAAAATGAATTTTATGAACTAAGAAAACGCAACATAGCAATCCACAACTAAATAAATAAGACATGCACTTACGTACCAGCAAATGACTCGTAAAAGACAGCGAAGGAGCTCCGACAGTGTAACTAAATAGCGACTGCCTTACTTGTCGGTAACCAAATAGCAACAAACTTCTTCAGCTCAAGTCATTGTCTACTGGAAATCATCGTGAACCCATAACATTAATCAATTTCTGTCCATACGAAAGCATTTAGAACTGCCTACACATACCACGATATATGGGATGGGAGTTGCAACGTCATGAACACACAACTCACAATATAAACCATGAAGAACTTCGATAAGTAGGGAGACAGACGAACAACATTGAAGAACACAAGGTATAAAATGGAATAATCAGTCAAGTCATCGGAAATTAGGGACTACTAAACGGAAGATTGAACAACAAAGTTCTCATAGACATATTAAAATAAAGTACGAATCAATTTTCTTTTAAATAATGCGAGAGACATTCAAGGGAAAAAATTGAGAAGAGTACATATAAATGAACCGATTGGGAAGGATTAGAATATACAAGGGAGGTACAGCTGAACAAGATACCGTATTAGAGAATCACGGATCGCTAGAGGGTTATCATAGCTAGAGCATTTGCACAATATGAACAATTTGGTACATCATCGTCAACATGAGGGTCGTTGCAACAATATTATCATATTAATAATATATACAACAGAAGAGGATTTGCAGCAGCGTTGACGGCGACTGGGAGACTATAGCTAATCGATGTAGCGAGAGAAGCGTCCGAGGTGCTGAGGTCGCACAGCCTGCTGCGCGTAGCGAGAGCCTTCAGGGTCTGTGGAACCTGGGGGCATACGATAGGATTAGCGTGCGGCCATGAAGCCCTCAGTTTATTTAGGAGTCGATACAATTACGAGTCAATTCGATGAAAGAATACGGAAATTACTCAGTTGCGCTTAGTTAACTGTGGATGTTTTCGGAGATCACAATATCAGTGTTCGTGGAATAGTTCGTGGAAATGAACATTGCTGCCAAATTACTTTACACACCGCAACACATGGATCATTATTTTAGTACAATTTTATAGTTTTGTACTGTACATAACAATGAAAAATTTCGCAAATGACAACCCAAGAATATTATTTACACACTGAAAAACTGAGACTAATGACAGCGTTTTGTTGAATACAATACAGATCTCCTTGTACAAAAAATGGTGAAAGAATGTAGGAATAAAAGTAACAATGCTCAAGCGACAGGCTTTTTTAGAATTTGCCGACAAGACATGTCTGCAGCCTACCCGAAGAGCACATTGCTAAAATAAAGAAAAACATACGAACTCCATAAACTGAACTCTACAGCAGATTCTTGAAGCAAGTGTTGCTAAAACCCCATCAAGTAGCACAGAGTACCGTAAATATAAGCCTTAACCCCTCCGGACGTCAGGTATTAGCATAACTCCTCCGAGTGCTCAGGAATCAAACCTATTTCTAGAGGAACGTCGGTATTTACGATAATCCTAATCGCAGTATTTACCAATGTATCACGCAAGTGAGGTCATGAACATGGGACGTAAATTCAGGTGAATCAGGCACTACGTTTCGAATGGTAAAATTATGATCTCACCTGGTTAAATGACGACTCTCTTCATGCACATCCATCTCGAGACTTTTGAAGTCGTTGAGCTCTTTCCTAATGACAGCTTTGTCACGAGGCGTGAGTCTGGTCCAGGGCTTGTCCGCCCGTCTGTCGTACTCCTGCGCCTCGGTCACCTCTATGTAATCGTTGAAGCGGATGATCTGATCCAGGCAAAAGAATCCAATACAAAAATGGTCATCAACGAATTTCCTTAGTCGGATCTACGAATGATTTTCATTCGGAAATGGGAATAACAGTAATTGTTCAAATTTAATAAGGTACGTCCACTTTAAGTGAAATTTTTGAGCAACAAGAACCTAACGAACTTCAATCATCAAAAATGAACGCAAATACAACCTAATGATCAATATCAATGATTTATTTGTAAGAGTAAATCGCAAAATTGCATTGGGTTTGATTGATGATCTGTAAGCAAAAATCCTAGCTGATATTCAATTGCTCGTTCGGATTCCTTCAACTTCAAAATTAATGATATAAATTCAACTTTACGTTTAAAAAAAAAGACATCAAATTTCCGTGAATATTACATGTATAGCTACGTAAAGTTTCAATAAGTAGTAGAGCCTTACGCGAAGAATAAGAATAAAATTCAACATACGCAGTTGTTGCGCCTGAAATAGTTTTTCATGAGTTTTTCCCACCTTTCTTTCCTTGAGCTCCTCAACCGTAGGTCTGAACGACAACTTCCGAAGCAACGTCCGTCTTTTCTCTTCTTTCAGCTTGCGCGCCTCCTCAGGCGTTTGCTCTGTAAACAAAAAATCTCCCTCAACGCATGAACGCACTGCATTCCGTGGTGGTTTTAAGTACGATAACAACATGGCTCACATCTTTCATGACTTCATCCAACTCTACAAGGTAATACAGGGTAATATAGGATAAGCGAGTGATTTCCAGTTTTGGGGTCAGGAGACTTTTCCACGGTAAATTACTAGGGGCTAATCAGTGGTCACTAAGAGCGAGAAATGCACAGAAAATCTCGAAAACGTTTCGAAACCTTTAATTTAAAATAATAGTTTCAGAAAACGTACAATTTTAAGCTTAAAAGCCGTGACTTGGAGGTCTATCAATAGTGGTCCAAAAGCAGTAGATAGACATCAGAATTATTCATGGCAGGTTTGTCTTTCGCTTAAACAAAACCTAATTACTTCTGAACACTTCCGGTAGGTCATATTTCTAACAAAAACATTCCAGATGGCTAAAATAATTTTTGTTCGATCGTTCAAGTGCCTTTTCACCACAGAAGCACAGCTACTTTCTGCTGGTCTGAGTAAGAGCGTTTA
Organism: Platorchestia sp. MABIK; assembly: GCA_014220935.1. NCBI lineage: Eukaryota > Metazoa > Arthropoda > Malacostraca > Amphipoda > Talitridae > Platorchestia > Platorchestia sp. MABIK. The sequence goes on from JACJUY010000827.1 coordinate 16,570, forward strand.
TGTTTTGGAGAAGGAGCGCTCCTGGAGATTCGGCATAATGATCCTATTAGGCTAAGTCCAGACTGAACACGTTGGCGCTCACGCGCGCGTACGCAGGCAGTAGCTGCAATATCAAATACATGTATTCCCTTAAGAGGGTCTACACTAAACGTGGACGCGCGCAAGCATACCAAAGCGTGCAGGCGCTGCATCTCGCTGTCAAAATTCAGGATTACGTGGGAGAAATATTTGAGGCAGCAAGGCGCGTTCAGTGCGTCTCGAGCAGCCGTGAGAGATGGGTGTGGAGCTGCTACTCTCTTCTATTCAGGCAGTGCCTGCGATTTGGGACGCTTCTCGGCTAAAAATGGCATCCCCAAAAAAATGGCGTCTCGGCTAAAAATTCTAGGCTATAAAATGGGCCAAATGACAAAATACGGAAATGAACATTCTAAACACTATTTTGATATAAATATGACCTATAATCTTACCTTTAATGAGCTGA
>JACJUY010000827.1:17087-36260 GCA_014220935.1 Platorchestia sp. MABIK
TATCAGGTTTTATACGATTCAAGCAAGACTTGATACTTAATTCTGACATTGACTTCAAAATGATGTAAATATGAGGAAGACGCGATCGTAATTCTATTTGCTCTATTAAAAAATTGATGAATCATTACCGAATGTACTTCTTTTCATCATCTTAAATTTGATACTAAATTTTTACAGAAAATGAACAAAACAGGCTAAATACGAGTTAAACTAGTGCAAAAGGGGTTTAAAAACGCGCCGGGGATAAATTAAAAATTTTAGAGACTAAAAGATATTGAAAAGGGCTCGGGCTAAATCGGCAACCCTGCCACCGATGCTTCTCGATGAACGGGCGCATCAGCGTGTAGTGTAGACACCTCCATTCAAATGAAAGCGTGAGACAGCGTGAAGTGTACGCACGCGTGAGCGCCAACGTGTTCAGTCTGGACTTAGCCTAAGAGTTGAAGCAAATAGTAATGTCAATAATTTGAAAGCAAATAATTATAGTCATTGAATAACGACAGAAGATAATTCGTACAGGCTGCAGAATCCATTTTATACAAAACCAAGAGGAAATTCGGTAGGCCACTCGTCGAACCAGAAACATTTTTAGAGATAGCTTCTCTCAACTCACTCAAAGATACAAAAAGAACCGATTAAAAGCTCCGTTAACATTTGAGTAACATTACTCACTCATAAAAATTTATAAACGATAATGTCCAAATTCGAAATGCAAAATAGAAAAATAGGGCAAAAATTTAACGAGGGTCACCACCAACGCCAAAAACGCTTACTTTTTAGGATATTCCTCTCCTCGAGCTCCTCCGCCGACGGCCGCAAACTGAGACGCCTGCAACAAAGTTTGCATTAGAGGCTAAATAAGAAGAGATAACAATACGCGACCCACACCACAAATATATTCGTACTTGCACCGCAAGCGTCAATGAGTTGTGATCAGCAATAGCTACCGCATCCAGGGGAATTCACAAGCTAAGTGACTGATAAAATTCGAGTGTAATTTAGAACTCACTTCTACCACAATACGAAAATAACATAAATTACTTACGAGTATATTGTAAAACGTGCATGATACGAACGGTTCAATCACGAACTTCTCTCGGGATAAATTTTAATTTTTGTCTAACAAGGAACTATATATTATGGCAATTGATCTTAAAAATACGAATCCGACAACAGGTTTGCTATAGACGAGTTGTGTTACAAATCTGATGAAAATATCGTAAGTAAATCATTAATGAGCACAAACTTTCAGTATCATTAACCGCTCACGTGAAAGTACTGAAAAATGATTTATTTCTAGACTATGCTACATTTAGACCGTTTAGTCGTTGCGAGGCGTAGTTAAATTTTTTGATTGTCAAACAAACCCGTCTAGGAGTCCCGCAACTAAGCAATTAAATCATTATTAGCGTTACAGATACTCTGACCAATTAGAAATGTTTACATCTCATGAACATCATCAGCAAAAATTAAAATAGAGCAATCGAAACTCTTTGCTTGCTGTCAGTAAACTTAACAGCGCTCGTTCTCTATGTATTTTACTTCGTTTTCGTAGTTAATGACGATGTTTGTTACTCCATGAAACGATAAATATTGCAGGCCAATCTTCAGCCCATCATACAATAGACAAACATTAGATGAAGAATTGATGTTTTCTTCCAGAAATTACAGTTCCGAAGAATGAGTAGAATTTCAACGACAGAATAAAGTCCGTCAGTCACATAAAACTGCAGTTTCTTAATGGGCTCATTTTGGCCCACAGTATGACACAATATGGAACCTCTGCACAACGAAAGCAGAAGCCGGAATACACGCTGAAGCTTTGCAAACGCATGCCAAAAAGTTAGATTAGATTAGATTATAAGTTAGTTTACGCCTCCTTAACCGCTACAAAAAAGAACATTTCGAAGAGAGGAAAGAGGAAGGTACCATTTAGTATGGAGATAAGAGAATGGGAAATCTTTGCAGAAGGGGCACAGAAATAGTAAGTTGAGAAAGAAGTTCATGAAAGAAGACAAAAGTTGAGGAAGAAGATGATAGATGCTGAAAAACAGGACAGCAGTGAACCGAAAAAAGGTGGTCCTTAACATAACAAAGACCATTTTATTTCAACAAAAAGAAGGCCTACCTCTCAGCTCGGGTCCTCATACATTTTACCCTGGGAGCGCTAATTTCCATAAATACAAGTTGTGTCCTCCTGAGGGGTGCCAAGAAGTTATCACTCTATAAAAACTATTACGGCAACACTAATTCATTCAAACGGCTGGGCACTTGGCTAGTATTACTCAGGGAAATTTCACAAGATATAATACAGACTTGTGATTGCAAATTCAATGTTAATGAAACGTGTACATCAGAAAGGCACCAAATTAGTTTTTATAATTTTTCTACCAATAAACACTATACTACTTATGATTCAGTAAAATCAATAATACTTCTTCATCGAATGCAATAGACCATTTGTTTTTTAATCCTACCTCTTGCAAAAATATCTCAGGAGCGGTAGTAAACTTCTTACTTAAAATAAAAACAAACAATTTGGTACGGCAGACATTCTAGAGGCCACTTTCATCAAGAAATGGAACAGGAGAAATAAACAAAAATTGACCTAATCGGGGTTTAAGGGCCCGCCCTATATTCAAGTAAAGCTCTATAAACTGACAAAGGACATGTCAAAAGGCGCACGCAGATGAAATGAAGTAAACCTTCTTTGTATCTATTTTTAATTTCGCAGTAAATAACAAGAGTTAATTTTGTTTCATTACTATTTTCCAGTACTGCATCAGACGATTTGAACTGAACAGTAAGCCAGATTACGCTCCGTAAATTTTTAGCAACTTTGGTTCTTAAAATTTTATTCAATTAAGAAACTTAACAATTTCCCAAATGTTAAACAATTGTGAGGATGATTCCGCGACGACTAAGCAAGAAAGAAATAAGCGGCAGGCAACATAAGGCAACTGTACATTTATTCCTCTTTCCTCCCTCGCAGTTCAGGATAACCCATACGACTGACAACCCCCGTATTTTTCCCTCCGGGCTCAATTATAAAAAAATAAGTCATGCAAAACTGCACTGCATAGTACCCACCCACTCGTGCTCGACAAAGCACGAGTGCATTTCATGTCAGCTAAGCGGTCACAAACAACATACAACCGAACGAATAACTGGTCATAGGTCATAACCGGCACAAAATACCAATGATACATTTCAATTTTATTTAGAAAGACTTCAACCACCATAAAGACTATATCTCATAAACATATACTACCGTCGAAACGCATTAAAATTAAATTTCATAGAAATCGATGCCCTCATTTCAGTTTATTTAAAATAAAAGGTAAGGTTCAAATCAATCAACCGTCTGGTTGCATGTTTGCGGGAGCGTCAGATCGGTTTTGTGAACAGCAAATATTTTATCATTTATCTTAATAAAATAATTTTTCCACTTTCGTGTCAGAGTAAAATTTTCAATAGCTAACAGGATACTTTGAACATTTTCCATCAGTACGAAAAACAACTGCATTCAGAATAGGTTTCTCATAAGGTTAATATGTATTCTTGAGCGAGCTGACTTTTCGCTCGAAAAACACTACGAGACTTGATCAAAATGCGACAATCTCAATTTTGGAATTGACACGGCAGGAAATATAATCGAGCTACCAAGAGTCATTATGATACACGTAGTCTTAAAAAGATCTACAGAAACCTCACAAACGTACTTTTCCTTGAAAAGATCAAGAAGAGCTCGTTTCCATGTTCTCTTTCTTTGTTCTTTGATCCAAACAGCCTCAGGTATAATTTCGACGACGAGCCCGTCAGGACGGCGAACGACCCAGCGGTCCTTGCCCGAGGACACGTGCAGCAACTTGGGGCCGGAGCGGGGCTGAGGTCCTGGACTGTCTGAGCGAGAAGAGCGCCTCGATGACACGTTGCTGCTTGTTCTGAACGCTGGGCACGAGGAAGAGTGGATGCTACCGTACATGAGTGAATCTGGTCCAATCGAAGATGCAGGAGAGGAGGGTGTCGAAGACATTGGAGATGTGGGGCTAATTTCGCCATGTCCACCACTGGAGTAGCACGAATATGATGACGAAGAACTACTACTGTCGCTGTGACTGGCATAATCGCTAGTGCTGTGATGGCGGCGATGTGTGCTCACCGTTGTATTCTTACTGTTATCTTCTTTGTTCTGATGACCTCTTGAGCTGGATCGATGTTTTCGTCTAGTTCTAATCGAAGAGTTTGGCTCTCTGTTATCTTCCGTCGGATAGAAAAGGTTGCTGTTAATGTGGCTAATATGATTTTTATTTATAAAATTATTAATGACTTCTCTATGGATGTGATTGATGTACAGGTTATCATTTTTGATGTTGTTGAGGTTATCAGCACTTTGGCATCTCAATTTGATATCGTCAGACACAACAGGAAACTCATTAGGGTCCCTTTTCCTAATTTTGCTAAAATTGTCAGTATTACGACTGGTATGGAAACTTTTATTTCGGCTGACATGATGTCTGTGATGTGAAGTATCAATGCCCTCATCATAATCATGTTCGTAAATGATGTCCTGCAGCTCGTTCCAACGAATGTGTCTATACTGCTCAGGGTCGGCCCCGCGAGGCAGCAACGAACACGGAGAGTTGTCGTTTCGGGGGCGCAAGTTCACTTGACTACGACTCAGCTGAAATTTAGAGTTTTCTTTCACAAGATTCAAATTAAGATTTGAAAGAGCCTTTGAAGTTGTTTCAGATCTTAAAGAACCGTCACTTGCAGGTCGAGTACCTCTGGTAGCACGAGATGCTACTCTATCCTTATTCCTCAGCTGTACAGATGAAGCTGAAATTTTGCCACTATCGCCATTTTTACCACTCGAAGAGTTGAGATTCGAGGAAGAATCATAGTAACGGCGAGATTTGCTGATTTCTTTATCTCTAGATTCGTCAGATTTGCGAGACAAATTATTACTGTTCGACTTATCTGTCCTAGAGCTAACAATTGAGTCAATCTGAGTCTTTTGATGTTTTCCACTGGAGGAGGGTTTAACACTGCCATCACTTGACTTTCTGGAGTCACTGTTGGAAGACTTATGACTCTTGCAGGGTTGAGTTTTCGTGGACCCAATGCTTTCGGAAGTACTTAGATTGTCATTTTGAAGTGCAGGAGCGCTAGAGCGCAGATGGAAATCGGCGGTGTGTCTTTTGGTCACCCGAGACTCGGCATTGGCGGAAGAATTCGCCGAGGTGGCGTCATTGCAAGCAACACTTTTGGCAGATCCACCCAACCCGAAAGTGGCAGCCAGGCGACCTTCTAGCAACTCATTGAGTTGCCGGATGCGCAGCTGTTTCTTAGATGGAGATGGGCTGTTTTCGTCAAGGTTAGTATAATAATCTGATGCACGTAGACGATCTCTAATAGACATTATAAAGACACGAGTATTTGTCCAATACAGTTCCTCAAAGTGGAATATTAAGAACACTTAAAAAGCACAACTGGAGCGCACACAATTTCCGTAGATCTTAATGAAAGAATAAGTGCCAAACTGTGTCGACGACTCAAAATACTGAGCTCATAAAAACAAACAGCGAAACGAGCAACTGAGCTACTGCGTTTTCGTGCTAGGATTGATCGTAAGTTGAGTATCTTGGTTGAGATTTCTAAAATAGATAAGATATAGTACAATCACGATGGCTATCAATTTAGCATACTTCAGTCATTGTTAAGGCGCGGATTTCAGATGCTAATGTTACAGCTATAATCACTGAACTGAAAATGAAACTCGGTCGCTCTCTGACAGGAACTGACAAAAATCACTATTTAGAATAGGTTTTCAATTAATTACAAGAGAGAAGAAGTCGAAACGATAAACTCAAAACTTCTCAATGAACTCCTGAGTTGAGCACAAAATTGGGCGCAAAGACAGTAGGCCTCACAATAGGTTGCGAGCGTGCACACTGCAAGGTAGGTGAGGGGATACTGTCCTGGCACCGCGCGCGGCGCGCTGTGCTGTGAGCCTCTCACGGGTGCGGTGAGGGGGCGAGAGGGCACACGGCAGCGCACGGCCACGCAGGGGCGCTACATACTTCGAGGCCGGGCAGCAGTCGCGAGGCGCAAGAACGAATGAACAGCATATTTCCTCACTCAAGCGTGGACCATCCCATCCGCTCTTCCATCACCGTCCCGAGTTACAAAAAGCATTAAAGGTCAAAGAACCCAAGTAAAGAATATTCGTCTTCACTCAGAATGTGAAGTTCCTATAAAAGATCTACCGCTGATAAAAACATCACTAACGTTCGACTGGCTGTTTTCAGGATTGTCAGGCAATTTTCAATTTTGTCTCAGCATTTCTACCCTTAAGAGAAAAGTTCCATTTGATGGTTAGATAAAAACCATATTTTTACTGCATGTAAGGAATATTGAGAATTCTAGGACGGGGGAAAAAAATAGAATAGATTTTGAGTTAGCTTAAGCTTTCCAAACTGCAAACAAAGGCTCTCCAAAATGTGGAAGGCATCATTTATTATGGAGTTCACTGAACGGAAAATTTATGCATTAGGTTTAATCTCATACAACATTAGATTTTACGTTCAGGCCTCTCTAACCATAAGATGTTCCAAAGAGAGAAAGGAGGAAGGCACCATTTAGCATGGAGTTCAGGGAATGGGGAATCTATGCACAAGGCATGTTTCACACAACATTACTTGATTACAAATTAGTTTAGGCCTCTCTAACCTTGACAAGGTGCTCCAAAGAGATGAAGGATGAAGGCACCATTTAGTATGGAGTCAAGGGAACGCAGAATCTATGCACAAGGTGTGTTCCCACACAATGCATGAGGTGCATGGAAACAGTAAGTTAAGAGTGAAGTTTACAAAACAAAATCAAAGTTGAAGAAGAAAGTCAGAGGTAATTGGAAACAGCACTGAAAAAAAAACATGCTCCCTAACAAAACTCCTATTTCAACGAAAGGGAAGCCTATCTAACTCTGGTACGGGATCTCACATTTTCCATCTGGAAGCGCAAATTTTCACTGATACAATGGTTGTCTTCCTCTGAGGAGAGATACAATGGTTTTATGTGTGGTGTTATAAGCCTCAAAGATGGCATGCTATCTAAGATGGGCATGCTTGTTCCGTGCCTTCAGTTTGCGGTGTGACAATTTTCAAGCGCTATTGGTCTTACTTTGAAAGCAAGTGAAGTACAAAAATAATGAACCCTTGATTGACAAGCATCATTTTGCTATTGAAATACTAGAGATGATTTCCGATGACTTTGTCTCCGAATATGAAGTTGGACTACCGTTTCCGCTCCACATGTACATTTAGGATTGGCACGAAGCATTTCAGATTCTCAAAAGAAAAACTGAAGAATGAAGTAAATATGAACACCAAGTATTGAAGACATTCCGAGGCCGGTTGCACGGAAGGCGGGGCTCCTTCACCGGCGAATAAAAAAGAAAACGCTAATGCTCGTCGAACAAAAACACTAAACTGAACTCCCTACAATTAAGGAGAAATATACTACCAGACTAGCATGCCATTTCAAAATAGACATTCTGCTGCATATGGGAACATGAGGGCGTATTTCATTGCTTTACCTAAGTTGAAGCTTAGTTTTTATTTAACGTATTTCAAAGACGAGCTATGGCAATCCAGCTGCTCAAAGACCTAAGACCTAATCTAAGCTCTTCAATTTCAACGAAATTTTTCCGAAAAAATTTCCTTTAAAGCATATTATTCAAAAGGTAAAAATATCCCCACCTCACGATAGGAAATACTTTATAATCGTTCAGAGCATTTCTAATCCTCGAAAGTGAACTTGTAACAACTCTGTGTACTGCACAACACGATGCAATGGGCGCGTAAGCTTGCAATACAATACAGTTTCATGCAAGTCCTAAAAAAGTATATTTCCCCTCACCTAAAATTACGAGAGTTACTAAATAGCAAACATTTTTCCTTCCAAGGACGGGAGTTCAAGGATAAAGCGCCATTTTAAACGAATTACGTAATGAAGTGTGTACTGTTGATGCTCAACAAGATGAACGTTACAAGAATTCAAATTTGAAATAGGTGACGTGTGTGAAACATTGAACGGAAGCAATGATGAAGCCACATCAACATCGTTTATAAAATGGTTGTTCAAAAAAAATGCGGAATGAACAATAAATCTAAAATTAAAATGTTCATACAATGAATACATTTTTTACGTCACAGGAAAACCTTTAGGTTTTAACCACAACCTAGGAAGCATGGACGCACTCAATTTGGTGCAGCAATTGGTACGGAAGAGCAGAGGGAGAGAACGGGAGAAAGGAAGGCTGACTAAAAATAGAAGAGCAGGTGCTGAGGGAGAGGTCGTCCGTGCCTGCCCTGCCGCTCATCTGAACGGCCGAGCAGTTCGCTCCTCCCTCAGTGCGACAGAGGCAGAACTAACCAATGCCAACACGTGGCAATAACGCATTAGTAACACAAACATATCAATGGCGGCCAGCAATGACCCACACATACTCAGTTCCAAGACGCTGTTAGGCTCAGAACTCACGAACGGAAAATATATGTTCGATTCAAGCACAAATTAACTTATAACAAAAGCCCCCTTTAGCTCTTCGCCGTCTGAAATAATTTAGCTCATGCTACCCTTAATATTTCCTCGACAATCGATGACATCAGATTATCATAGATTTCAGAAGGAGTAAGGATTGCCAATCGACAGCGAAGTTCTAAGAACACATTCGCTGCGAATTCGGCAAAAAGAGATTATCGATAAGATTATAATTTAGTTTGAGCCAAACCGCAACACAACAAAAGTGTTCCAAAAAGAATAACTATGAAGACATCATTTAGTATGCAGTTGAGGGAATGCAGAATCTAAGCACAAATGAGTTTGAGCAGAAAGTTAATCGAACAAGAAAAAAGTTGTAGGAGAAAGTCAGAGGTGCTAAAAAAAAACAGGACAGCAGTGAACGAACAAACGAAGGTCCTCAACAAAACAAAAAGCTATACTAATTAAAAAAAGGAGGCCCACAGAACTTTCAGCTCGGGATCTCAGATTTTTCTATGGGAACGCTTATTCGCATAGATACAATAGTTATATCCCCCTGAATGGAATTCGTCGAAAATGAATATATCAATGCTCTAAGTGAAAGCGGATTTTGAAATCAATCTGGACGGTGAAAAGTTAGAACGAAAGTAACTAATTCGTAAAATTGTTGACGTCCCATGCCCAATCTTCTGAAGTGCCATAATCTAGTAATTCTCAAAACTTCATCCGAGGTCTTTCAAAATCTCCAATTAAAGTTAAATCTCAAAATACAACCAAGCGAAGCTTTACCTTCTAGATTAGATTAAGAGTTAGTTCAACTCTCCGTTACCACAACAAAGGTGTTCCCAAGAAAAGAAAGAAGAGGCGCCATTAAGAATGGAATAAAAGGAACGAGGAATCCTTGCACATGACGTGTCCGCACGAACTCTGCATAGAAACGGCATGGTTGAAAGAAATCGACGAAACACGATAAAATTAGAAGAAAAAAAATAGGAGGTGCTGACACAATAGAAATCAGAGAACTGAAAAAAGTCCGTTACACAACAAGAACCTATTCTATTTCAACAAAAGGAAGGCCTCCCTCACCTGTGGCTCAGAATATCACGCCTACTTCTTGGGAGCGCTGGTTCTTACAGGTACGGTTTATCTCTTGAGGAGACATGACCTTCTATGTAGAAACCCTTAATATAACTCGTACGAGACTCGCATTCGACCAAATCTAATTAGTGGGGGTGTTCTCATTCAAACAAATAACAGATTCTTTCAACCAGTTTCATAGACAACGCAAGCTAGTGTTATGTACTTAGGTACAAACTGTGAACGGCTCACCACCAAAAGAGTGAACGGCGGTTCGTGGACCTTACGCCCGATCGCTGGGTAATAAGTCAACGAGAAAAGCAAGCTCAGCAGAGGGAAGGCGACAGAGAAAGTGCTCAACACCCTTCGACGGTTGAGCGCTGCCAACCGATCCCAACGAATCTCCAGAAGCTGCAGCAGTCACTGCGGCTCAACACCCTTCGACGGTTGAGCGCTGCCAACCGATCCCAACGAATCTCCAGAAGCTGCAGCAGTCACTGCGGCTATTTAAGCATTGGTTGACTGTTAGGTAGCATTCATTATAGTACGAGAATTCCTCTTGTAAAGGTCTGTTAGTGCCACCTTTTGACTTGTTAATTTAAAACTCAGCCGGCACTCTGAGTGAGAGTCTACTTAATCTCTGTGTAACTTCATATCGACATATCCGATTTAACGTAATTACTAGACCTTTAATTCGTCACCATCGCTGCATACTCCGAGTTAAGTTCTTTGGGATTGTCTATTATTTTATCATCCTCGATATTTGCTAGTTTCATCAATCTCTTGTCATATGTGTGTTCACCCTTCGTTAAAACAGTAAATGTATGGCCGTACTAAGATTTGTGTTTAATATATCCTGCTGAAATAAACCGTAAATTTGAAGGTCAACCTTGAAACGACTGATGAAGTAGAAATAACTGTATAGTTGATTTGAAAAGAAAAGAAGGCTACGACACTAGATTTGAATTTTCAGACAAGATAATCTACTGAGATCAAAAATTGCTAAAAAAAAAACCTATAGAACACAAGAAAGGCACTAAAAAAGCTCGAGAGAGCAACGAAAACCGAAAGCAACTCGAGCAACACGGTAATATCAAGTTGCGTGGCATTCGCTAGCAGACAAATGAGGTACACGACTACAACCAGAAGATTCAAAGCTCGCAAAATCAACGAGGATAGCGATGGGGAATGTCATACAAGGAAGCGAGGCGATGCGAAGAGATGAGCTCCGAGACAGCTGCAAGAGCGACCGGAAAGGAACAAGACATTTCTAAAAATTTCTCACACATTCCTTTTTTCCTTTCTACATGTTCAACTCAACAGCAAACAAATTTGTCACTATTCATGATCGTCATAACTTACGAACTATTGGCAAAATTTAATATCATAACCTATCGTTCGCAGGAAACGAGATTTGACTAGCGTCAAAATCTTCAAGTCCCAAAAAGGCAAAAGAAAACCATTAAAAGCATACAAAGGAACATAGTCGGCTGCGCAGGCACAAGCGTTGCAAGGTAAACCGCCTAACTACACAAAATGCCCAGGAGTTTGATAGTTTTCAAAGATCTTTCACTCTTTAAACCAGAGTCTTAAAGCCACGATATTACTCACTAAATAAATGAAATATTACAGAACGCAGTTACAGAACTTGCAGAGAGCCTGCATTCTTCACACTTGCATCCTGGAGGCAGAACTCACTACTTCCAACATTCGCAAGTAGTTAAGTAAAGTCACACAAGAAATACTCGTGTATCACGATCTACTCAAAACCACTATACTATCGCGAAACATTTATGCAGTAATCTGAATGTGAATTCTACTAATCAATAATTAGTATACACATTATACGGTTGGTTGAAGGGGTTCAATCTATGACTGTGAATTCTGAACATGGTAAAATCAAGATATGATCCAAGTACTGCAAGACCCGTTCATCAAGACAGGTCTCCCTCGACTGTAGCGGGTGTCATGTGCTCACGATAGGTGGAAATCCGCTGAGAAGATTTATCTGTATAAACATAATTTATACATATAGTACAATGAATTTTCTAGTTATTTTCATATTTCACGAGAACTTATTACTTGTGTGTATTTAGACTTTGCTTTTTGCTTACTAGTCTACAACACACTGAATATGTCTCCAACTATGTTTTAATTTATACGCTATGGACTGAAGCACAACGCTGCACTTGAATAAGAAGAAATGTTAGGTATGAAAAGGATTATTTTACCACAAAAATCTAAAAAAACGAGTGCAATCTAAAAAAAGCGAGTGCATCTCTGCTCTAGAAGCTCCTTTTTTTACCAAGAAGTCAGAGATATAAATTTGCATGTTAACAATACCCTAGAGATCATCAATTGGCTTAGGGCACGACGTGTGAACTTTGGTTGAGCCAAACGCAAAACTTGTCACTAAGCAAAATATCATTTTAAATAGATCAGTCCAGAAGCAACTACGATAACAGCTTTGAATAAGTAACACTTGATAAGAAAAAAACTATCGCTTCTATTAGCAGGGTTTACGTACTCTCATTTTGTAGGATCAGTGCGTATTTTAAACCATGTACGTCCGAATTGTGAACTCATTTGAGCGTTATTACAACCACCGTCATTTGACTGACACTGGTACCAGGTTGCTACCGACATTAGGATCAGAAAGTGACTGCCATTCGGCAGTGAATTTAAAAAAATCAGTAGTGTACGAATTTTGACTAGGAATGAAAAATTGAAGGTTTTTTTTAAAGAGGCCATAAGGGTTTTTATGGTCATTTAATTTTTAAATGCTGACACTAGAGTAAGTTCGTGACCACGCTCGATCGAATTAGAGTATCACTTGCAGTAAAAACAGTAAAGATGACCTTCGCATGAACAAAGTTTAATACACAGAATTCAAAAGTCGTCGATGTTAACAAAATTTGGGTGAGCAAATTACACGTCACACATAGTGTAGCAATATTAGAGCAGCCTAGCAGGTGAGTGACGTTAGCACAAGAACTAGCCGACAGGTGCAACAGATTCTTGGCAAGCAAGGCAGTCTTCATGAATTATAGAGCTAGCGCTTCTGCCACAGCAACATCTTCATAAATCTCGAGACAAGACTTATTGAAAACATGAACACACCCCTCTGCAAAATCTCGCATGCTTGATGCACGAACATCGAAAACTAACCAAGGAGTTAATTAAGTTGCACTGCCAACAGTCATTGAACGCAACAGCGAAGACAGTCGTTACTACGGCGGCCACCCATAAGCCTGCGTCACGACACAGGAGTGAGTGAGTCAGGTGATGGCGATAATTTACTCGGTGGCGGGTAGAAGAGAGCGAGTGGCTGGTTGCGTAGTGGGACAGGCGCTGATGCCAACAGCACATCGAAAGGAATGCGATCACTGACAGCACCGTGCCAGCAGGGTACACCGCTTCAAGTTCCCATGCGTCATGGAAATCACAGCGTCTAGTAACATGCAATCCTCAGAGCGAGCCGCAAAACGACCAACAAAGATGACACTCTTTAGATGACACAAATGTACAAAATAATTGGAAGCTCAATGAAATTAAGCAAAACGGAGCAACACGCAGTAGTAGCGACGCTATTATTGTATGAAATTTCCAGCTGGAGAATAATAAGAAATATATAAACGTGAAGGTTGAAGCGACTCCAATAACAAACGAACGGCCATGATCTACTTCTAAGAGTTAAAGGCTGCATGACAGCAGCGCAGCATGAACATGTATATATATAGAAGCAGGGGCAGCCCAAGACTCTAGCACTGTCATCGTAACACTTAGTAGCTCCTTCAGTAAGTTAACATGGAGGTATCAAGATGTCTTACGCAATATCATATACATATTGTGAACATTAATTACACTTAACATCTGTGGTCCCATCGCGCGTAGCACAGACACGTGTTTTATGCTCCGAAGTGACCAGTCGCAAGTCTTGGCGTAGTATAGACAATGCCCTTGGCAACTACCAGATATATACGTTGAAAACGGACGCGCGTTCACTCCACAAAAGTGATAATTTATAGTTATCCCTTGATATTTCAGTACAGTTATAGAATTTTGCAAATTGTATAGACGAATCTTTAAATAACTAATCCCATTATTTCGAGTTTGGCTTAGTTTAACTGAAGGATGAATCATTAAATGTTTGTTAAGCAAGAAAAAAAGTGTGTTTTTTCATACCACCTGCAAACATATCGCTAATTTGTCAATTTTGGGATATCTTATACGCAATACAAAGTAAAAATGATATTTTACAGCAAAGATTCTGGAATATTCATAATCCATCATTAGTGCTGAAATACGAAGAAAAGTAAAAAGTTTCGGTCACCAAACCGAAAATCTAGAAATCTATAAAAAAGAAATATCTGCATACCAAGTAACTTAGTCGTTATATTTAAATTCGTATGTACGCATCTATATCCATTCTCATTCCAATTGAAATAAGAAATACGCAATTTCAGGCAATTTTGTTGCTTATCCATAGCATCGCAACGTGTTGAGAAATTAGTAACTTGAAAAGGTGACTTGAACCACTCGTATTGTGATGATCTCTCAGAGCTGGCTATAGCAGGAAGGGGCGTACCGACGGCCTGTTCTGAACAAAATACCAAATGAATTGTCACAGAGCAGGTAAATTGTAGAACGTTTGCCTATGAAATGTTTTAGTTTTCTGTTCATGTCACTAATAAGAATGATACAGAAAACAATTAGCTACATGAATCATTTGAGGTTGTCATCGTGAGCGGGTTTAGAGAAGAACACACAACCAACCGAAAAAGAGCTTCATATCAGCATTTTCTCGCTAAAAAAATCGAAGAAAGAAAAAATGGATGCAGTGAACCTCATTTATTATCCAAAATTACCTGCATAAAAAATTCAAGAAAAGTTGAACTCGCTTATACCGGTATCTTTTCTAAAACAATGCACTACAAATACAATACAAACGTATATGAAACGGTTGGCATTCCTCAGATTGAAAAACTGCTATTTGACTAAAAAATCTGCATGGACATTAGTTGAAAATTATTTCTCATTAAGGACCGAAAGGAACAAAAATTCGATGAAATTAAAGCAGAGGGTGATGCCATTCACAAAAACGATTTTTTTCGACTACCAAATTCTTTGTGCAAGGCACAAAGGCACAACCTTTGTGCAAGGCACAACCTTTGTGCAAGGCACAAGAGTGTGAAAACCAAGTGAAGAATTTCACTGCACCGCTTCTTCACACACTCATCATGTAGATACCCGGGGTGCGATGCCCCATGACGGCGCTGTGAAGTATCAAAGCAAACCGCACCACCAAACCGCTATACGTTCTTTACTCTGGGAATAGATGCGAGTATATGCTTTCATGACTTACGTAGTACCATGAAGCATATTTTGGCTATAAAACTGATAGAACAAATTTAGTAGGTCCTAAGAGCAGTTCAATCACAGTAAAAAAAACTTTACACCCACTGAATTGAAGCTAAAAAATTTCGAAAACACGAGCGAAAACGCAGATAACTCACTGATTGATTATAAGAAAGTTTTAGCCTCCCTTTACCACAACAAAGATGTTCAAAGAGAGGAAGAATGAAGGCATCATTTAGTTTGGAGTTAAGAGAACAGGGAATCTAAGTACAAGGAGAGTTCCCACACCAGGTTCCGCGCGTAGAAACAATGAGTTAGAATGGAAGTTTTGAAACCAGACAAAAGTTGAAGTAGTAGGCGCTGAAAAACAGGACAGTAGTGAAAAGAAAAAAGATGGTCCGTACTGAAAAAAAACTAATCGATTTCAACAAAAGGAGGGCCAATCTAACCTTCAACAAGGGACCTCACATCTTCTCCTTAGGAGCTCTAATTCCCATTGATGCAATAGTTGCATTCCACTGAGAGGTCTTGAACAACGTCCCCGAAAGGCCGGTTGACATGATCATTGAGTGTGCGCGTGAGCAGTGAAGAGTGGCACAAGCCCCGTCCACTTGCTCTCGCTTCAGGCGCATTTACTTGCTCAATGACAGTGCGGCTGTCATGACACCAAGCTCTGGCCAGCACCACGAAGACGAGCACAGTCCCCACTGTCATTGAGCAAGTAAATGCGCCTGAAGCGAGTGCAATTGGGCTAGGCTTGCGCCTCTATTCACTGCTCACGCGCGCACTCAATGATCGTGTCAACAGGCCTTTAGCTTTCATCACCAATGCCCGAACTGCAACGCGAACATTAAACAGTGATGGAGAAAAAGAAGCAGAGTCAAACAAAGTAGTAAGCACACTAAGTAATAGAGATACAGGCCAATACGACCAAAGATTATAGATTAGATTATGTATTAGTTTAGGCCTTCCTAACCGCATCAAAGACGTTCCAAAGAGAGGAAGGAGGAAGGCACCATTTAGTACGGATTCAACACATTCCCCGCGTATTGGGCCACATGTGTACCAACAGGTGAATTGCCCATTAACGTACCGGTATAAATCCACGACATTTTATCTGTTTCGAGAAAATTGTTAAAAATAATTGTTAACATACGAGGTGAAATGTTATCGTGCAGTTGAATTTTTCATTTTTATTAGGAAAAATTAAAATTTACTGAAGCTGGAAAATTGATTTCCCTATTCTGTTACCTAAACCCTGACCGAACCAACCGTTAACAGCTGCAGAAACGCGGTGAACGTGTTAAGAAAACTCAAAATCTATACACAAGAGGCATAGAAACAGTAAACTGAGAAAGAAGTTCATGAAACAAGATAAAAGCTGTAAAAGAAAGTAGTTGGCGTTGAAAAACATGACAGCAGTAAAACAAGACAGCAGTGAACCGAAAAAAAGACAGTCCTCAACTAAACAAAAACTGTTTTATTTCAACAAAAAGGCCTACCTAACTCTCAGCTCGGGACCTCACATTTTCCCCCTGGGAGCGCTAATTCCCATAGGTACAATGGTCGTCTCCTCCTGAGGGGGCAGGACGACACAAATGTGAGGCTATGAGAATAGATCTCGTACACCTGACACTCAGCGCTGACCGCCGCCCAAGACGCGTTCACGATGGATGCACGTGGAGATAAACATAACGCGGCGTAATGCATTCCTGAACCAAGATAGCGGACTCACTAAAGAGGGTTGTTTCCGAAGTTTAGCTTTGCTTTTCACATTGGTCAACAAAAATTTTACCAACAGGATTCGAGAATAAAACAAGAAAACATGAATTAATATTAGTCCCATGAATTAATCTTGCCCATATACACATGGCATCCGTAAAGCGGCCTTCCGATCTCATTAACGTTTCGTGACCAGACGAGATGGTTCGCAAATTCCATCAAAATACCCTTCATATTGCTCAATGTATTTGGAGCGATTGTTGTTAAGCAAATCGCACTAATCTGGAAACGCTTGTACCATCCGTTTGAAAACCATTCGAGCTTAATAATATGCTTTAGCTTTTCTAGATTTTGGAGCTACAGTTTTAGCGTTGAGGCAAAATTAGGGAAAAATTTTGTGGAAAGAATTCAGTAGCGTGAAATCCCTCAAGCGAGACCGGGAAAATCGGATTCAGACACAACGCGACCATCATCCATTCTCCGTCTGCATGCATCAAAGGCTAAATAGCGCGCAAGAAGGATTAAGAGGTTAAAGGTCTTAAATAAGTTACTGTTCAATTTTGCAAGGAAAATGCAATTGTAAATTTGGTCGTGAGTTTGGTGTTCCCAAAATGAGGGCCTCGGATTCAATACGGCGATATAAGGAGTTTGGCCACAATGCTGATCGTTCCGGACGTGCAAGAAAGCTCACGGTCAACATATCCAAAAATAGCCAGCTCATTAAAAAAGCTGACCAAAATTCGAAGGTCTTTTAATAATACCATCACCCGTAAGAAAGGCGGAATCAGTCGCAAATCGGTTTGATAGATTAGATTAGTCGTTAGTTTTAGCCTCCCTATCCGCAGCAACAAATGCGATCCAAAGAGAGGAAGGAGGAAGGCACCATTTAGTATGGAGATAAGGAAACGCGGAATCTACGCAGAAAGGGCATAGAAACAGTAAGTTGGGCAAGAAGATTATGAAACAAGATCAAAATGAAGAAGGAAGTAGTAGGTGTTGAAAAACAGGACAGCAGTGAACCGAAAAAAGGGTGGTCCGTAACCAAACAAAATCCTATTCTACTGCAACAAAAAAAAAGCCAGGTACATTTTCTGGAATTTTCTTCAATTTCAATAAAAATAGGAGAGCAAAAATCACTGATAAAAATTTCATTATACTGAGAACGTTTCGGGCTAATACCCATCATCAGCTCATTAAAAGAATCTGACACTACAAACAGACAAACACGAAAACAAAAGTAAAACAAAATAAAAAAGTAAAAATGCAGCAAACAACACGAAACACAACTAAGAACCTATAATGCTAAGAGGGTATGAACTCAACTGGTTGTTGAGTGAAGGCTTGCATTTAAAAATGACAAGAGATTCTAAAATTCTTAGATCTAAAACACTTGAAGCTACACGTACTATTTTAAAATGACTAGAGTGAGGAGTTACATTGCACGTTTCTGCATGATCGCTAACAGCGGAGTGAGGTGGACGGGTCAATGGAACACCGGTACGAAAACTAACTCCAACATGCTCGGCCACTCTAGCTCCGAGAGTATGTGTGGTCATGCCAATGTACTCGGATGCACATCGTGCACAACTGTATGAATACACTCGTGAGGCCTGCATGGTAGAAGGAAGTTTGTCTTTATAACTGAAAAAAGAACCAATTGTAAATTTGTTTCTCAATATTCTATGAAATTTTATACCTGTAAAAAGTCTAGAAAGGAGGGCAAGTAATTCAGTTCTGAGTTTTTCAAAATACGGTCCAAAATATGGTAAACACAAATAAATTGGTCGAGAGTTTGGTTCTTGAATGGTCATATTTGGTTCAACATTAGCATTTTGAAATGTGTTTGCTAAAAACTTTCCAATTTGATGTTCAATAAATGAAGACCTAAAACCATTTTGGCGAAAAAATTCAATCAAAAAAGAGAATTCTAAATGAAGGACGCTAAAATTAGAACAAATTTTGTAAGCGCGAGCGAGCAAAGTTTCAATACAATTCAATTTAAAATGGAAAGTGCAATAACTATGAAAACTCATTCCCAGGCCAGAAAAAGTATTTTTTCGGTAAACTGACACTTCAAAGTTATTCTCTCGTTTAGTCACTAAACAATCCAGGAAAGGTAATTTATTCTGCTCTTCACATTCCATTGTGAATCTTATATTTTTATGCTCACTACTAATGAAGTCGAAAAACAATGTTGCATGGAATTCCTCACGGAACAGCAAAAAGGTATCGTCTATGTAACGACGGTAAAATATGGGCCGGAAGTCATTGGGACACAGCTTTAGCCAACTAGTTTCGTAAAAGGACATGAATATGTTTGCAAAAAAAAGAAAGCCTGTTTTTTCTGTTGCTAAATTTTTGGTGCCGATCTTGAACCCTATATCTCGCAATGAATATACGATAGAGAACTCTCATTCTTTTGTTAATGATTTAAGCAAAATTAGTGATGCATCAAAATTTTTTATGGCATCA
>JACJUY010000827.1:36887-50291 GCA_014220935.1 Platorchestia sp. MABIK
GCAGAAACGTGCAATGTAACTCCTCACTCTAGTCATTTTAAAATAGTACGTGTAGCTTCAAGTGTTTTAGATTTAAGAATTTTAGAATCTCTTGTCATTTTTAAATGCAAGCCTTCACTCAACAACCAGTTGAGTTCATACCCTCTTAGCATTATAGGTTCTTAGTTGTGTTTCGTGTTGTTTGCTGCATTCATACTTTTTTATTTTGTTTTACTTTTGTTTTCGTGTTTGTCTGTTTGTACATCTGTGTTCATTTCTATTTCAGTGATATATGTCAGATTCTTTTAATGAGCTGATGATGGGTATTAGCCCGAAACGTTCTTGGTATAATGAAATTTTTATCAGTGACTTATGCTCTCCTATTTTTATTGAAAAAAGAAAGCCTACCTAACCTTTAGCTCGGGCCCTCACATAGTCCCCCTGGGAGCGCCAATTCCCATAGATACAATAGTTGTATCCCCCTGAGGGGAATCGGTTTGATAAAAAATAATGACTGAAATGAGAAAAAAAAATCGGACTTGAGCCCTAACTGAAAGCTACAAAAAGTTCCGCTCCTTACAGATAACAAATGTATGCGGCTCAAAAGATGCCATCAACTCAAGCGTCGGGTCGCAAGTCAGCAATGCGTGCACATTCTCTTCACAGACGGAAATCTGTTCACCGTGGCGCAAGCGAACAAACATCAAAATCCATCCGTTTTTAGTGCGGCAGTTCGGCATCCGTCGGAAACCACCATAATCCGCAGTCGGCCATGGTTTGGAGAGGAATTTGTACTAGTAGAAAAACATCCGTTTTACATTGGCCAAGGAGTTTTAATCAACTAAAAAAAGTACCGATGCAACATTTTTTAGGCCATAGCAATTCCGTGGGCTAGCTGAGAAGCGTTTCGGCAATACAGAATGAACGTTGTCGCAGAATTCAGCACCAGCCCACAGGGCGAAAATGATACAGGATTGGTTTGAGGTTCATTTTTCCTGATTTCACCACGCGTGTGAAGTCGCCGCTTACTCACAGGATCCCAATTTAATGAACTACAGCGAGTGACCAATTACGGAGCCCAAAAAGTTAGCTTAGCGTAATACAGTCTCAAGTCCCTGAAACAATTACTGCGCCGAGTGAGACCGTCTCTTGTCAGGAAACTTACGGCCCAGCTTCGAGAATTTCATCGCACGTTTGAACCTTTGTATCGCTGCAAAAGGAAGCCACTTCGAAACTGGCAGAATATATTATTACCTAATGGGTTCAACATTGTTATCCATACGTGCCTCTTAATAATTTGAATTGCTCGAGAAATTTGAAAAAAAAATTGTTCAGGATATTTTTGTCACCTTGCAAATGCTTTCTTTTACATTCGGCTGACACTATTTTAATCAGAATTGTAAGCGAATTAACCGTCAGTTGATTTATGATTAATTTCCATCTTAACGCAGGTTTCTTCTTTTCGCAGGTCTTACCGATGTGTAAATTGAAACCTCGGTAACACACAGGCAGGTTTGCATACCAGGTCATAAAACTGTCTGCACAAGCTGCAAGAGTTCACCTTGTAGTCAAAGGTGTAAGGAATGAATATTAAGACAAATAATTTGCTCAACCGATTATCACTAAAGTAAATTGATGAACACCATTTTATAGAAAGGCTAATTTCATCACATAATTTCTACTTCTAAATTAAAACCCCACAATTATTTATCTATTAAAGTGCTCCAATAAAGGATCAAACTGAGATTTCTACGTTCACTATGAGGGACGAGATTCAATCTAAGACCAACAAACTAGCATACTGTACTCGTACGAAACGCGCAAAGTTTATCTTGAGAGCAGAGCATGAGGGGATAGAAAAAGGTCCACAAAGCAGGCATCGACGAATTAGTCTCATTAAAGCATTTCGCATTGCCTTTTAGGGTAGCCTAGAAATAACGCAGGCGCTCATCACTTGTGAAGCATTTCCGGAGCAAGAAGTCACGAGACGCCCGTGAGCACAAGAACTTCCTTGAGAAATTCAGGCTCTTTTAGAAAAACCTATTTTTCGTTTAGCTCGCATGAACGTTTTCAATGACTTAGAGGAAATTTCAGGTCAATTCCTCGGCACGATGCCTCAGAATAATGATGAAGCGCTAGCAGCATTTCCCCTCGCGAAGGTCAAAATTGACCACCTGTGCCAGAACACTAGAGCAGCAGCGTAGGGGAGCTTACTGTACAAGGTGACCACTAAAATAGCCAGTAAATAACGCCTTCAGACTCGCGGATATACATACTATGATAATAATGCATCCCCCAAATGATGACTTTTGTAGATTCTTTTGCAACGGAAAGTCACGGGTAGTATTAATTGATAAATAAAATTACGCGTTAAGAGTTCCAATCAATAAATACAGTTACAGTTACCGTCCGCTACAACTTCTACTTTCATATGATATTAAAACGATCAATCAATAAATAAAACAGACAGATTAAACTCAAACAATACAGTCTTAATATATATATATATCAAATTTTCACACACTTAATGTTTCAATTTGCTTTACATAAAAATTTCCTTGATGTTTAAAATCCAACATCGCACTTAAAATACAACTGCACATATCTGAAATTGGTCTGATTTTCCGTGGTCATTGGGTCCAGAAATGTTCTGAGCATAATGATGCAAAAAAATCCTCGTATCGTTTTTTTTTTCTAGGGAAAACAGCTTCCGCCAAGCGTACGTCTACGGCAAGCATGACGTAAACATCTAGAGAGAGAAATTTGTTTACAAGAGAGAAATTTGAGTCTAGTGACAAAGTCACAACCCTTCCACCACCAGTATCAACGAATGTACAGATTTACGTTACAGCGTGATACAGCGAACAGAGATTAGATTAGTTTAAGCTTCCCTCACCGTAACAAAGGTGTTTCAAAGAGAGGAAGGAGGAAGGCACCATTTCGTATGGACTTTTAGGGAGACGCGGAATCTATACACTAGGTGCATAGAAACAATTGATTGAGAAAGAAGTTTAGAAAACCAGATAAAAGTTGAAGAAGAAAGTGGTAGGTACTAAAAACCAGGACAGCAGTGAACTGAAAAAAAGATGATCCGTAACAAAACAAACGAAAAAAACTAATCAATTTCAACAAAAGAAACGCATACTAAACCTTTAGCTCAAGACCTCACATATTCCCCCAGGAATCGCTAATTCCCATTAATACAATAGTTGTGTCCTTCTGAGGGGATGGCGAAGAGAGTTCTGAGGGTAAAAAAAATTCCGACAATTATTGCAATGCAACTATGCAAAATAACTTCGTATCAGGCTGAAATAAGCAAGTTAGTTTTTAGGAAGGGAAAATTTCCTATGCTGAAAACTACATTTGTTTCACGCGTGTGCCGTGTCGACAGGGCTCAAGTTTGCGATAAAGGCTACGACGAATGCCAGCTGCAGGCTATACTCGGAGCCATGTCGGAGTGGCATTGGTCCAATTCCGACACGTTACGATATGCACACGATCAGTATTTTAGGACGGCGGAAGCAGAGCTTGAAGTTGCAAGCTCCATGACAACTCACTGCTCAGCGAGCGCGCCTCAGCAGCAGCGGCGGTGTGCCAGTGGGGGAGCTGCTGCCTCTAGATCAGGGCCGCTACAGCTTACAGCCATGGCCACCTTCACAAACGGACACTTCTCAACACCATTTAGTCAAATGGCTGCGTACTACTTTAAACTAATTGCGCATATTTTCTTGCAAAAAAGCTCACACTTCATTCCTTTTGCATCGAAAGAGTCGTACTTAATTACGTCAAATTGGTGCTTCGAAAATGGATACCCGCCTACTAATCCTCAACACGTCAACACCGTAAACTGTTGGGACATGATGGACCGTAATTGTTTTGAATCGAAATTTAGCTTCAGTCGCACGAATTTAGAGTGAATCAAATATTATCCAGTGAAATTGATCAGTTATGATACCGTAAATTGATACCTTTAAGTAACTTTTTTTTGAGAAACGTACAGGAACTTCTAATTAACTTATGAAGAACGTATACCTGCAAACCATTTTAAGCTGGACCAAAATAATAACAATTACACATGAACTCTAGAAGAACTTTACATTATTTTGATGTTCATCAGCATTTAACTAAACGAGATGCAAATGCATTATTATTCAGCAGCTGTAATAGTAACGACAATCCTACGTAAACTGCAATGACTTTAATAATATAATGCAGAAACAACGCTTCATGTTGGCAAAGCTAACAAACGTACTCCTGACTCAATTCGTTAGCAGAATTTTTACAATCGTCAAAAAAATGAACTGTAGAATATTTTACCGCATCAGTTTTTTGCTGTAATTCATAAAATTATCCTAATCTAACAGGAACAAAAGAAAACAGCGAAATCTTCAATTTTGCATTTACTGACCACAGTCAAATCATAATTTCATCGTGACTGATCTGTATAAAATTGTGTATTAATCCAAGATTAGACTATAAGTTAGTTTAGGCCTCCCTAACAGCTACAAAAAAGAGCGTAACGAAGAGAGGAAAGAGAAAGGCACCATTTCGTATAGAGATAAGAGAATGAGGAATCTAGGTAGAAGGAGTATAGAAACAGTAAGTTGAGAAAGAATTTCATGAAATAAGATAAAAGTTGAAGAAGAAAGTCAGAGGTGCTGAAAAACAGGACTGTAGTGAACCAAACAAAATGGTCCTTAACATAACAAAAAAAAAAAACATTTAATTTCAACAAAGAAGGCCTACCTAATTCTCTGCTCAGGCCCTCACACTTTCCTCCTGGGAGTGCTACTTCCCATAGATACAATAGTTGTCTCCCCCTGATAATTGTGTATTAATGCAAGCAAAATTAAGTTCTTGTAGGGTCCGGAGTGACCTGGTACATGAATGAACAGTACGTCAAAGAATTAATGACTGATGCAGAGCACGGTTAGATTTCTCGGGCGGACTAAGCCATTTAAGGCGTAAAAACCAGTTTTATGATAGATAAGAGCAAGTTCAGCGTTCCGACATTACGAAATGAACGCTTCGGGAGGGAGACAACCGATAATTTTACGACTTCTAAAAGTAACTTAGTCCTGTGTTAGAACGGCCAGGTAGTTGTGCTGAAGAAAGATGTCAGGTACATAACTTTTGCAATGGTAACGCTAAAAATTAAAATCCAGGACGAGCACTGGTGACGAAATACGTCTGCTGTCACGAGTGCAAGAAATGGTGAAGCTAGACAGACGTGAGTTAAAAAAGGTAATTAGTCGAAGCCTTCTTGCAGCAATCAACGAGTGCATGGAAGTCACTGGACTGCGCATGCACATCTCAGAACACCGCATCTCGAACAGCAATAAGGCTGCGAACTTATCATATTAACAGCACTGGCACGTGGTCCGAGTCTAAACTGAGTCGAATCGTTATTGAGTCAAGGCCACGACCATGCGCAGCAAAGAGCGAGAAAATAATACACCAGACCATACTTACTACGAATTTTGGCAAGCTTTACGGCAAAGTTGTGATGTTTGGCCCCATGATAAACACACCACCGGATCCTGTGAGGCCCGCTTCATGTACCTCTGTCAGTTATTTGACAGGAAATGTTCAACACCCATCAAGTCTGCCTACAGGATTTGAAACGAACACATGGCGAGAGACGTTCGAGCAAGCTTACCGTTACATATGAGCAATAAAAGAAAGAAAGGTAAGAATCCCATTGCCATAAGAATAGGAGCCTCTGAATAAAACAGTGAGCTTCAAAAAAGCACTAAATACTACTTCAATCAAATTCTCAACTCAATTAGAGAATGAAATCTGCGATAGCTTTCAATATTACAGCTAACAGCAGCAGCGCGCTAGGTACACTAATGCTATTGCGTTAAAGAAAGAATTTTCGTTTCGTGGATTCTATTACCAAGGGATCATTGGAGCTTTTCTTAAATACTGGTCAAGGAATAGAAGTTTATGGGTAACATTTATTTGTAATTGAATACCATTTTGCGCTGTGTCTTCAATTCTACGAACACTTGTGTGCTTCACATTTGCCTCACAACCATATCAATGGGCTTATTGGCAGCGAGCCAACATGGTGGAGGGCATAATTATCATCAAGTGACGTAAATAAATAAAACTTTAATTAGCCTAGAAACACAAGCGCACAACGCTTCTGCTTACAGAGACACTCGGCCATGAGAGCCTGATGACTCCGTAGAGCACCACTTCCGCAACTCTGTGGAAACGAGGATTAATTTCATGTACTTTCAGTGCTGTTTCACTCGTTAGTTCGCAATATAAACGTCAGCAACAGTAACAATGAACTTCTACACCATTTTAAAGAACGACAAAACAGGTGTAATAAACTTCATATGCTAGTGATTGGGAACGCATATAACTAGAGCGTATTGAAGTTAGTACATTCGTTTCCGTACTCCATGAACGTAGGGCAAGAACTCATAAATGACAGCAAATGCGCACTATCTCGTCAAAAAACTCACCACGTTAGAAAGAAGATAAAATAGGATACTAATGAGATACAGGTAAACTCAACCTAAAATGGGGAAAATAAAGCTTAACAAACACTGCTAATAAATGAATTAACAAAAGTAAGCAATGTTTAGAATATTCACGGTAGCTCCATTACTTTAGGGTTCTTTGTCTCACTCTATTAAGAAAATGCATTCTTGGGATCATAACTTTGATCTAATAATTTCAATACCATGTTTCCGGAGAGTTTGACCACTGTATGTGTTCAAGCAAAACTTATGTCAGCTTAACCAACTGAAGATTAGATGTTCGTTTAAGCTCCTTAACAGCAACATAGGTGTTTCAAGAGAGGAAAGCAGAAGGAACCATTTAGTCTGAACTTGAGGGAACCGGAATCTAAGCACAAGGAGCACAAAAACAGTAAGTTGAGAAAGAAGTTCATGAAACAAGATAAAATTTGAAGAAGAAAGTAGCAAGTACCGAAATACAAGACAGCAGTGAACCGAAAAAAGATGGTTCATAACAAACAAAAAAAACTATTCTATTTTAACATAAGGAAGACCTACCTAACCTTCGTCTCGGGACCTCATATATTCCCGTTGCGAGTGCTAATTCCCATCGATACAATGGTTGTATCTCCCTAAAGGGGACCAATTGAAACTCAGTGTTTAAAGTAGATGGTCAATTTTTTGCTACCTCTGAATAAAATATGCGAAGAGTTTAAATGTAATTGGATGAGGAAAAATTCCCTTGTCAGAGTCTATGATGATACAAACAGTTTTTACTTTCAAATTCGCACACTGCTCGCAGCTCTCACGAAACGCGCCCCGCACATCCCCCGGTTTATTAGCTTCGTCCTCGGCAGAGATTCAACTCCAATAACTGGCGCTTGAGAGATCCAATCTAATTAACTGGCAATTGAGAGATGAAGTTCGCACAGTTAACTTTTTAAATTTTCAATTTTCTACACTAAACTTAAATGCTTTCATCTTTTGGATTTTAAGTGTAAAATTTCGATAGATCACATTTTACCAAGTTTATTACACATACTGACTGTACAGTCTACAGTCTGTTTTTAATACCGCTCAAATATTACTGCATAAGACTAGAGGTGAGATGAGGTTATACAATATTTACATTATTTTGTTCGAAATTTTAAACTTTGTCAATACTTGTGATTGCTTTAGAACTAATTACTTTCAATATTCTCAAATTATTCAAAATTTGAATTGTAAGGATCATTTGTCGTTGCCACTGCGTTCCATTTGAAAATTTTAGCGCTTAGTCATCACAGTAGCGCTTTGGATCATTATTATACTTCTTGAATAAATCATCAAACAAACCTGGCAGATTTACGTACATAAATCGTACTTAGTATCGTAAATCGTACTTTACGTACTTAGGTGGATACCCACTGTGCGCAAAGGCATCAATAGCGATGCAGATTGAAGCTAAGTATTAAATTGTCACTTGAACATTGCAAAAAATAACTCCAAAATTTCAACCATTTCATTTTTGCCCCGTCCTTTTCCCATGAAAGTGTCAGTCTTACTACGTAAGAATGCTCGGATGTACCCACGGCTGCCAGCAAACGACAGAGGTGGATCTCTTAGTGGCAAGAAGAGATTTGAATATCCAGCAAAGAAACTAAAGCAATGAAATAAAATTCAATGCGGGACATGAGTATCCAGTCAAATCTAATAAAAGTACATGTTCGCCTGACATTCGTAGCTGCAACAACATAATGGAGATTGTTATTTTGAACAAGAAGATTCTTGTCACTTTCTTGCGACATCTTACCCAACCCTTTGATGAAAAAGGTCTCAAGCAAACAAGGATATTTTTTCCAGACAACAGATTTGACCCTTCGTTCTCTATAGAACTGAATTCTGACGGAGTGTTGGGTTATAGGAGGATAATAATTTTCCTTTTTCTGAAACATCAATTCCGGAGTACTATTCGAACCCTGTATTGCTAAAACGCGAAACGTTTTGGCACCTGAAATACTTCTTCACAAGTACATTCTAACACAATGTGTTTTGAGTCTCTTCTCATAACAGACAAAAAAGGGAAAGCATCATGTGCGAAACAAGTGGAGGACGCTCTACTAGTTCGAACGGACCGTACATGTTATGAGGCCTAAACACATCGAATTCCACAAGCCAAATATTACCACCTTCACAGTCCGCTCCATTCGTTGCAACGATCAACGAACGGCGACGCCCAGGCGAGGAGCCAGACGCTGACGCCGAGTAGGGTTCTTTTGTAATGATTTACTTGTGTCATTATTTAATTGTCTAGTAGCAAGTAGATAATATCGTAAAATCAATTCGATTAATTAGGATTGATGTTTCTATCGTAAATAGAATTTCAATACGTGAATTTCAAACGACATCGCTTGCTTGTGGAACTCGTCTTTTGACTGTCACGTAACCGTCTCGAAAGGTCTGATGCTTGAAGGCGCGACCCTCTTTTAAGAACGCTGGACATTCTGGGCACAGCAGTAACCGAGGGAGGTAGTAGTCCTCCTCCGCATCCCCTTATGGGCTTAGACGAGGACTTCTTGATTATCATATAATATCTGAGGGGCATGTTAACGTTAAGATCATATAAAGCCCATTCGAATCATCATCCTGGAACCCAGGAGCAAGATGAGTATCCATAACTATATGGTTCACGTGAGCATTATTCCCATCAAATGATTCACGCGTAGGATTAATTGGCGATCGTATTTAACGTGCGTAACATTATCTTTCTAGGATTATCTGAGATGCGTACAAAAAAATAAATTCATTTTCATGTATTAGATTATGTTCTGTTGCGCTAAAGTGATTTTGTGACTTATTTTTACACAAAAACTTGACGATATGGCCCAGACTCTCATAATTTCCGGTGAAGGAAGGAGACGTAAGTTAGCACTGACGTTAATGAAGTTAATAATGACAAACGCTACCTAATGAAAATTAACCTTCATACGAATGAATTTAACTCACGTTACCATTCAATATAAATAATAATTGCTCAATGCAATCTCTCACTAGAGAGTGGTGGTAGTCATCACATTCATAATTAATAAAATGAGGACATTGAAAAGTTCCTTCCGATTTTGATAATAAAAAAGAAAATAAAGTGGCAAGAAAAACGTCACGACGAACATCAAAAAGTCGCATACATCAAGTCATGACGATAATGTGACGTAAGTAGGACGTACCTCTGCAGTGGGGTCTAGCGAGGGAATCGCCAAAACGTAGGGTACATACATAACAATGATGTGGCATCGGAGAAATCAAAATTAGACGACATGACAGATGCTATTATCTAGGCGTTGCGTCGTCCTTTAGCCCCATGACACGACGCTACCGAATTCCATGCCAGTCGGTAGGGATGGTGTGCTTTGTATCAATAGCTGTCCCTGCGTAGCTCTGCAATGAGTTTAGTCTCTATCTTTCGAAATCTTTACTTTACTTCCAACGACCAGTTCAGTTTCTTTTGAAACAATTATTTCATTAAGATAGTCTTACATGCTGAGCAAGAAAAGAAGGAACATGAAGCGTTGAGACAGGCACGTGATCTCGTGGCGAGCTTCGGCTCTTGATCCGTTAGAAGTCACTCGAGGATCACGATCCTACCAATGGATTGCTCTACAGTCAAATACAACATTCTTGTTCGCGGAGCAATTTCACTGAGAATTCAACCTTTTCTACGTAGTCTAATAATCTAATTTTGAATAATTTCAAGGAGTTAGTTGTTTCAGGCATTGCATTTCCACATTGGCACAACTTCCAACAGCCGTGTATTCAGCTAGCATTTGCATCCAGAATCTTTCTAGAAAGTTATCGAATTAGCATAAATGTTTTTTCAATGAATGTTTAACATTTAGGATGTTATTATGACATACGTGTTATTTGTGGTTAATTACTTCTGTCCCCAGTTAACCTTCGGACCATTAATTTTGCTGCTACAGAAAATTAAAAAACTTTGAAGCCCTGTATTTAACTTATTAAATGAACCTTAAGCAAGTTCCCCATTATATTCCTTTCTAAATCGAAACAGAATTTTCAAGAAAAACGAAAATTTAAAGATAAAGACAAATAATTACGTACTGTCACAGTCAATTACGAGGATAGGACGCGTACTGAGTAACAGGAAAAAAGCAAGAAGCCATCGGGCTCCGTAAAAGTGCAGAAACATTAAAACAAATAAGTACATCACAGTTCGGAGATAAAGTAATTTTATTTACCATACTATGAGTTAATTCAATCTTTGCCAGAAACAACAAAGGCGATTTAAAGAGACCATTTCGTTTGGACTGTATAAAACGGGGAATCTATGCACAAAATGTGTTTTGATTCCTTAACAGGATGCCCACAGCACAGAAACAAGTTAGGAAGGGAAAGAAAAACTAATACAAAAAAGATGATGAAGAAGGTATGAAAGCTGAAAGAAGTCAAGGGAGCACGAGAGACAGAAGTCTCTAAGGCCTATCTAAAACTAAGGTGACCTAGCAATATCCCTCTCGGTATACTGTACAATAAACATATTGACTATATCGGATGTCCTCCTGGGGGAGGGACTGTGTCTGCATCCAAGTCTCTCTAGCGAGACACGTCTCAGTTGTTTACAAAACTGACTCCTCTCTTGATGAAGCATGAAAAGCAAGGCATGCATAATGTGACTGAAACTTTATTCTACTAATTAATAATGAATCCACTAATTCAATCCTGCAAACGGAGATCATGAAACCACACACATGCTCAACAATGAATCGTAGTCATGAAGACTACGCGTTTAATATTTCTAACTTCCAACAGCGCAAATGTTTCACTTTATTAGGACTTGCTCGTCTACACTAACAATTGCACGACCGTGCGCGTCGGTTGGCGTCAAAGATACGGCAGACAAGTCTATACGGCTCAAAACTCATTAAAAAAAAATTGATTTGAGAATCAAACGAAGGTTTTGACAAAAATAAGATTAGATTACTAACCGATTACCCCTAAACGATAAAAATTCAGAAAAAATCGCGAGTAAGTCTTAGTTGCAACTTTTATATAGATGACGTTATCGCAATCGAAATCGAAACTGAGCTCTCAGAGTTTAAGGCAAGCTTCACTCATTAATTCAATGTCAGACTGGTATTAGCACTGGTAAGATTAGCCGCCGGTAAAGCACAAAAAAAAATAGTGATATACATAAGATTAGACAGTTTATAGCATGAACAATCAATGTCACAATGACATGGAGCATCTTGGTGAGATGGAAATTTAGATGTGTAGTTTCAAGAACGCTGCAGCCATAGCGTAAAGACGCATCAATATGAGAAGTATATAAAAATTAGAATGAGTCCGCAATTCCCACACGCAGAGTGTTGCCGAAGAATGAATTCACAGCGTACAATGCAGGATATTTCGAAAGCAAAATGTCATACAGTATCTTGCTACGACTGACGCGTAGGTTTCCACACCTTATTAGTGCACGCGTCCATATACGCGCTTCAGAAAATATGAGCTAATAAACCACCTTGAACGAAAGAAATAATAGATAGGAATTCATTGTGTACTCAGCATTAATTTCGTGCATACATTATTATTATTATTATTATTATATAAGAAGTTTTAGCCTCCCTTGACCACGACAAAGATGTTCTAAGAGAGGAAGGAGGAAGGCACCATGCACAAGGTGCACAGAAACAGTAAGCAAAGAAAGAAGTTCATGAAACAAGAAAAAGTTGAAGAAGAAAGTGGTAGAGCTGAAAAACAGGACAGTAGTGAACCGAAAAAAAAGTCCGTAACAGAACAAAAACCTATTTTATTTCAACAAAAAGGAAGCCTACCTAACCCTAAGCTCGGGCCCTCACATTTTCCCCTGGGAGCGCTAATTCCCATAGATACAATAGTTGTATCCCCCTGAGGGGTTTCGTGCATACAACTAAACAATGACGCAATTTCCAGTTTAACACATTTGTACAAAACGTACCTTGTAAGCTTGGCTCCAATGGCCTCTCTGAAGACTTTCCTGTCGGTCTCGGAGTGCTGAGGAAGGATGTTCCTATCGATAAGTTCCTGCCTGTTGGGTCGGAGTGCGAGTTTCAGGGCCAGGCTGTCTTTGCGGGACACCTTCGTGCCTGCAACAGATGGGCGGACATAGTAAGGATGAATTCAAACGCTGATATGGAGGTAGTGATAAAATCAGAGAACTGTACCTCAGTTAAATAGAAATCTAAGAACGCCTTGAAATTGGAAAACTAGTTTCCGGGTATTTTTAACATCAGTGTTAGCCAAAACTCGGTGCAGCTTAACTTAACGTTTTCTAGTGATAGGACCTCTGATACACATGGATATAGAATTACTCACCAGATATATGCTGGGTATTTGGTTACCAGTAAATTATACCCTAGATTTATGAAAAAGGGGGTGAGGAGTAGTTAACGCAGGCTAATTAGGTGCATCATTAGCTAAAGAAGCAGATCATTTGATGCGTTTCATGGGAACTGTAAAACAAGTTTCAACCATAGTGTTTTGAGGCAAAATTATAATACCACAGTTTAAAAATAAAGAGGTAGCAGAAATAAAAATTACAATGAATATGAAACCAAGACGATGATGGATAGCGCAAAGTGAAAGTTCTCAAAAGAATTTATTTCGAAACAATCCCACAGCCTGCTCGCAATGTGCACTCGTCAAGTTAAAAAAAGGTAACACCTCGCTTAACACGTTCACGGCCGATTTACGACTTGGTAAATTGCTCATTTACGTATCCGTGCGAATGAACAGCATTTAAATTATTTCATCATCTTTTTTAGAAGAGTTTTACGCATGGGCGGGGTGTAATGGTTTACGATTCAGATACCCTACGTCGTGTTTAAATAAACGTTACGAAGAAGGGAACGTTTGGCCAACGATCACCTTCGCAAAAGATCCGCCATCAAAAATATATTATCGTCGATACGAACAGCAT